>PVLD010007184.1:0-40408 GCA_004027595.1 Dinomys branickii | reverse complement strand
CGCAAAATTATCCATCAAATTCAATGGAGAAATAAAATATTTCCACGACAAAGAACAACTGAAGAACTTCATAAGTGCCAAACCAGCATTGGAAAAAGCACTAAAAGATATTCTAGACAGAGAAAAAAGAGACCACAATCCCAAGAACAGCTATAGAAATAACTCCCTAAACAGAACAAATAATTAAACAGTCAGCAAAAGAAGGAAAACTTCAAATAAATAACATGACTAGAATAAGCCAACATATAACCATGATAACCATTAATGTAAACGGCCTCAACTCAAAAGTCAAAAGGAAAAGATTGGAAGACTGGATTAAGGAACACAATCCAACGATATGCTGTATACAGGAAACATTTTACTCAAAAAGAAATCCATAGTTTGAAAGTTAAAGGTTGACTTTCTTCTTATGACACATATATAATCTCAAAGAGTTTCAGATTCAGAATGACCTGTTTCATATTCTACTGCTGCCTTCCTAAAACTTCCTACTAATTTTATCTTTGAACTTGTGTTTTGTACGTGAAGCCTAGTGGGAGAACCACACATGAACATTAGCACAGTAGGTGATCACAGTGTGTTCTGTGTGAGTGGAATATGCACCACTGCTGTTATTTCTTTGTGTCCCATTTATATACAGCTTCTGTGAGGATCACAGAGTTTTGGTGGAACCAGATACACAGCAATTCAGCAAGATTCACAGTGAGAGAAAGAAAAGACGGTCTATTTATATGTAAATGAGATGTGTAACGCCTGCTGCCAACTTATCGAATACATGATTTTTTTGGGACCAGAACTTGTGTCCATCACAGAAGAAAGCAATGGCGTTCCAAGCATCACAGTGAGCCAAGGGAATCTAACACAGTCTTCCTTGCTCTTGTTACAGAATTAATCACTATTAGTCAACTACTTATGCTGAACGTTATGACACTAAATGAAAAAGAACCTAAAAGATAGGGCAACACATAGTTCCTTTTCCCTTTAACTTGCCCTTAATAATCAGTAAAGAGTACGGATTCAATAAGCCTCTGTCAAGAAGTGAAATAAACACAACTGAGCTGGTGCGCATCTCCGGAATTCTGCTGAGAACATAGAACATATGCGTGCCCACTTATGAGATATAAACTGTGTAGTGTCAGTATTTTCACATGCTCTCTAACTCACTCCTATTTGAACCAAGACTGGCTTGGTGCACCCCAAGAGAAAAGAAATGATACTGACTTTTACTTTTTCAACAAGAGGCTCCATATTTTCATTTTACAGCCTATAACTAATGTAGTAAGCCATAATAAATCACATCATTATATAGTTGTATGTTTACACATGTTCATATAGTGTAAGTTGTGTCTGGATACACATATGTACATACTTCTTTCTGTCTATGCACACAGATGTTTCTCCACGGTCTTCTGATAGCTGTTGTCTTTTACTTTATGAATATATCACTTAGGATTATATATTCTCATCGATGGATATGTGTGTTGTTTCTAGTTTTTGGTTATGATGCATAAAATAATTTTTGTAAATATATCGCTGAATTTTTTGATAAAACATACTAGTTGAATTTCTCAGGCATTAAGCAGACATATGTTTAAATTTATAACAAACTGTCAAACAGTTCTGTAAATGAGTCAAGTTATTTTACACTCCCATGAGCAATATAAAGAATATTCAATTATAGCACACAATTATCAATACTTAGTAGTACTTGCTTTTTATGTGTTAGTGGTATGAATAAGAGAATTTCACTGGCCTTAACTCGTACTTTTTTCTGATGGTTATAGAACTTAGTGACACGCATTAATCTTTTATGTGGTATCTCTTCATGGCTTTTCAATATTTTTGATTGGATAGCTTTTTTGTTAATAACAGATGTGAAAATTTCCTCATACATTCTAAGTAAATTATCAGACTCAAGTAAATGGATTCTTGGTATTTTTACTGAATCTATCCAAATTAAAATCTCTTTCAGCATTTTCAGGCAAATAATTAAATTTGCTTTCCTCAGAAAGTGTGCAGTCATTATTCAAGGGCATTGCTGGGTGCCTTTTGATTTTGATTTAGTTTCCACTTTGGACTGGTGCGTAGATCTTCTCTAAGGCTCAGGGTCTCCATTTCCATTCACTTGCCCAACTTTTAATTATGCTTGATCTTTGCATCTTCTGGTCTGGTAAATTTTGATTTCCATATACAGTAGTTTTTATTTCCATATGGTTTTTATGTTGAAGTTCTTGCCTAAATTGAACATTTTCTTTAATGTCTTAATAAATCTTTAACTGTTTCACAGGAACTTTTGCAATTTTTTGTGTGTTTGTATAGTGCTGATTTAAAAACTAGGCTATCTTGATATCGATGCTGGTGATATAGCTTGGTGGTACAGTGCCTGCTTGGCAAGTGCAAGGTCCTGAGTTCAATTCCCAGTACTGAAAAAAAATAGAATATCTTGGTATCTGTCAATGAATAATATATTCTGGCCTGCATAATTAGTTTTAAGTGTAAACATAACTGTACATTGAAGTTATGTATTTACTACCAAGATTATAAATTAGGTAAGGATTGTAGGTACTGACATCCATTCACATTGGCAATCTGTGTGTGTGTGTGTGTGTGTGTGTGTGTGTGTGTGTGTGTGGTGTGTGTGTTTGAATGTAATATTTTAGTTAACAGTGTTATTCAAGAAATACTTTTTTCTCAGAATTGGTTGTATGCTTAAGAAATACAAAAAATTTTTATTTGTTTCAGAAATTTCCCCAAAAATGTGTGTTATATAGTTGAAGCTGATTATTAAACAACGTTGTAAAGGTGATAAAGGTAAAAGCATTCACAATAGCCTAAGAAACATTACATACTTAAGAGTTAATCAAACAATAAGTGAAGTCTGCTACAGTGAAAAGTACAGTACTCCAAAAAAGGAGATGGAAGACAACATGAGAAAATGGATGGATATCCTTGTTCCTAGATGGGAAGAACCAATATTGTCAGAATGATCACACTTCCAAAACTAATATACAAGTAATACAATCCCAGTCAACACAGCAATAGTATTCCTCATAGAAGTAGAGAAAATAATTTGAAAATTTACATGGAACAAGAAGACACACAGAATAGAAAAAGCAATCCTGGGCTACAAGAGCCAAGCAGGAAGGCTCACAGTACTACAGTGCACTTCAAGCTACGCCACAAAGCTACACTTTTAAAAATAGCATTGTACTGTCACCAAAAAGAGCATGTGGATCAATGGAGTAGAATTGAAGATACAGAAACAACTCCAGGCACATTCAGCAATCTAAGGTTCGACAAAGGGACAAAAACAAACACTGGAGGAAAGACAGAGTCTTTAACAAATGGCCCTGGGAAAACTGGCTGAACATGCAGAAGACTGAATCTAGACTCACATCTCTCAAAATAATGTATTTGTACTCCAAATTTATAGACTTTAGTAGATGTTCTGGTTGTTGACTTTCATAGTGTATATACTCTTTGTATAGGCCATACTTAGATACTGCTTTTTAAAATATGACATTTTTATAAATTCTATTTAGGTTATTCTTTTGCAAGAGAAACAGATTGATTCATATAAATTGATTGCTATATAAAAATCTCTCTGCACTAGTTCAATCATAGCAATAATCCTCTGGTTTTCTCCATGAAATTTATTTTGATAGTCATGCAATCAAAATGAAAATTTTATCTTTCTCATATCTTACATGTTTTTAAATAACATTAATTATGTCTAAAACACCATTGAAGTAATTGGCATATTTCCTTTGTTTTTAAAGGAAATAAATTTAAATAGTCTCAAGTAAGTATAATATTTCATATAGTTTTTACTGATATTGTATATATTCTTTAACCATAACCACCATGTACTTTACATACAAAATATATTTTTAAAACAATTTTTTGGTGCCTGGGTCTTGCTAAATTGCCCAAGTTGACCAAGAACTTGCAATATTCTTGCCTCAGTCTCCACAGTATCTGGGAATCACAGGTATACAGCACCAAGCCCAGTAGCCTATTTCTACTATAATTTCTGAGTTTTTATAATGAATATTTAATTTAAAAATTAATGTATAACATTTCCTTTAAGATTTTAGAACTACTGGAATATTATCCTATAATAAGTTATGGGTAAATTGTATTACACACTGATTAAGTTTATTAACATTGTACGGAGGATTTGTTCTTGTTTTTGTTTTTGTTTTGGTGCTGGAAATCAAACTCAGAACCTTGTGCTTGTGGAGCAGGTGCTTGTGTCATTGAGCTATATCCCTGGCCCAGAGAGCATAATGTACATTATTTTCTGTTATGATAGTTCACTTTTAAGGACAAACTATTTACTTTTGGATTATTTTTACTTTCTAATTAATTAAGGCAAATTGATACCGTGTCTACTATATATAATTGGGAGGTAACAAAGTGAAGATTTAAACTGAATGTTTAAATATGAAACTTAAGTTTTTAATGGCCTGATATTCTAAAACAAAATAAGTATTGACCAAATGCAGAGATTCTCAAAATGAAGCTTTGGAAAAACAAAACACAGGTAACCTTAGAAATCACATTTCTGAAGAAAATAAATGATTTTAGATGCTTCAAATATAAAACATATGTACAGCCAACTCCAGATTTCTTCTACAGTGCAAAATTAGAAACTATGATCTAGTTAACAAATATTTATAGGCATCCAGGGGCAGTAGATACACTTAATAATCCATAGTGAGAAGTTCTCCTTGTTAATTTTGTTACTATGAATTTGCAGTACAGTGCTCAACAAGATTCCCACTTCAGTTTTAATGTTGGTAATTACAGATTGGGTTCTTTTTTTGAGACAGGGTCTGGCTACATAGTTCAGGCTGGCCTTTAATTCTCTATGTAGCCAGGGCTTGCCGTGATCTCATGGCAGTCTTCCTGCTTCAGCCTACAGAGTGCTGGGATTATAAGTCTGTGCCAGTACACCCAGCCTACAGACTGGATTATTGACTTCATTGCTTGACATAGTTTATTTTTCCACATATTCTTTGTGGTTGAAAGAAAAAGGCTTTGTTTCTATGTCCTTATGTGTTTATCATTACAGACTGGGTTCTTCACTTAATTTTTAAATTTTTGTTTTTATTGAAACATTGTCTTGGTTACTTTTCTCATGGCTGAGACAGAATATTCAACACACAAAGTTAAAGGAGGAAAAGTTTATTTCAGCTCACAGGTTTTAGGAGTTTCAGTCCACACACTACTGGCTCCAAGGCAGAGTGATACGGCAGAGGAGAAACAGTCCATTGCAAGCAGGCAGGAGACAGGGAAGCCGCAAGCAGCAGACTCAGTCTTCCTTCCCCTTTTTCCCTTCCTGGCCACCTGCCTTTTGGGAGGAGCCGCCCACACCTAGGGCAGGACATCCCATTATCCACGCCTAGAAGTATGTTACATGAATCAGTGGGCTAATGCAGTAATCACATACTATTGATCCTAGATCTTCCCACCCTAGATCCAGCCACCTGCAAAAAGCCCCACCTATGAGCACATGAGGCTTTGAGGGGACATACACAAAAATGTATATATACATACATACATATATATAGAGAGAGAAAGAGAGAGAGAGAGGCAACTTGCTTTAATTACATGTTTATATATATGTGTATATATATATATATATAGTGTGTGTGTGTGTGTGTGTGTGTGTGTGTGTGTGTGTACACACACATATACACACATACATACACACACACACACAAACTTGAATACATGAGTTACATTCCCGTGGAGAGTTCGTACATGTACGGAGCATGACTTATTTTTTGCATCCCCTTTGCTTCCTTGCCCCAACTCTGTTTCCTTCCCCTTTAAAAGGATCCATCTCTACTTCCTGCTACCTCCTTTTTGTTTTTCTTGTCCAGTTACTTATGCTCTCACTTTGTCACATAAGAGAACTATGCAGTATGTGAGCTTCTGTGTTTGATTTATCTTATGCAGCACTATGGTCTCAGGTGTATCCATTTTCCTAAAAATGGTTCCAGTTTATCCCTCTGCATGAGCGTGTACTTCATTGTGTGTAAGTGCCGTCTTTCCTTTGTCCATTCGTCTGTTGATGGGCTTATAGAGCACTTCCAGTATGTAGCTACTGTATTCGAGTTGTCCTGCTATAAACATAGAAATGTATCACTGTGATATATCTTTAACTCTTTCAGAGAGATACATAGAAGGGGAGTCACTGGACTTAATGGAGTTTCTAGTTTGAGTATTTTGTAGACTCTTCACACTGACTTTCACAGTAGCTGTATTAGTTTGCATTCCCACCAGCAACGCAAAAGGGTCCTTTTGTCCCAGAAGCATCACCAGTACCTCTTATTATTTGATTTCTTGATAACAGATGTTTTTTCTGGAGTAAGGTACAATCTCAATTTGGTTTTAATTTCCAGTTTTCTACTGGCAAGAGATTAAAAAATCTACATTTGACAGATACTACTAGAACATGAATAAAAGTCACTATAAATATCTAAGCCTCAGAGAATGTTTCTGGTTTTGCCCATATTAAATTTAAAATTTTTTGTAAGAGTAGAAAGAAGATAACAGAAATATGGTAGGGAAAATATTTTCAATGCCTCTATAACATATTTTCACGTCTGTAACTGATGTAATCATTCAAAAGAAAGAAAGGAACTCAGTCAAATATGTGATGTAAAAGATGACAAGGTCATTCACACAGAAGTGCAACTGACTTACATTTATGAACCATATAAACTCATTAGCAGTCAGAGAAAAGCAGAACCCACGCAGAAGCATCAGATTGTAAATTTATTAGGCAAAAAGTAGATAAAGACATCATTGGCAACTGTGTAGGAAAATAAAAATGTTCACAAATTTTTACCAACCACGATTATCAGGGAATATAAAATGAAGCAACCACACTGGAAAGAAATCTGCCTGTACTTATTGTACCTAAATATAACTTCATATTTTCCTAAGAAAAAAGCCATTCATGTATATTCCCAGGAAACTCTTGTACAGAGCACAAAGGTACCTTTTGAAAATAATGAAGGAGAGCTAGATCCTCAAAGAAGATCCAAAAGAAAGGCGTGTGCTCTCCACTGAAGCCACCCTTACATTTGGTCGATTCACTGGATACAGAGTAAGGGCTAATTTTGACCGGTTGTTTAGTGAATCACCACCTTGCAAGGAGAACATATTTCAAAGATCATAAATTCTTTTTTAAGAAAACTGAAAAACAAAACCAAAACCTCAGGGGAAGCACACACATGGAGCAGCGTTTCTGAAAAGTTACAGCAAAGGACTACAAACCCAGCAATGCCCTGGAAGAGGCTTCTGTTAACGAGGTTGACTTGCGCAGTGACCAGGATGCACCACGATGGTTTCTTGAACTGAACCCGGTATAGGGACGTCGGAGTGTTATTGCCCTGAGTGAACCAAGCAGCACTAGCCAGTCACATGGATGCTCATGTGCTTTCTGTCTTGAATATAAAACTTCAGAAAGAGAAAGGTAGCCCTATGCCTCTTGATCAGATACTACAGGTGATGGTAGGTTCTAATAAGCAATGGACCCCTTCCCTTCCTCTTTTTCCTCTACCTTTCTTCCTTTATCTGTATTTTCTGAATGACCATGTTCTTTTAAATTTACATTTACTACCAGAATTTTATGAGCTACATTTATAAAGTATCTATTACCGGAGGGTGTCTGTACAATACTTTCACTTTACTCCTCACATTATTTCATCTGATTATTTTAGTTCAGCCTATTGGGCAGCCTTATTTGTTTTAAGTGGGTGAAAATTTATTGGAGAATAGGAATGAGGAATGGGGAAAGGGAATAGTTCCTGAGAGACAGGAGGGGTCCCAAATGCGCTGCCTCTCAGGCAGCTTTAAACAAGTAACTCCACTTCTACATTTTGATACTTCTTATATTTTACATTTTTTCCTCAAAATGCCCCAAATCTTTCCTGGAATAAGGCAAAGTATGTATAAATATATAGCTCAACAGGCAAGCAAATAAACACTCGTGTTAAAATCTAAGTGTGAAAAGTTCAACCACTTTAAGGACTTAGGAGGGAACTGAATTATGTTTGACAGAAGACAAGATAGGAATTGGTTGCTAGAGGTGATTGGGATGCAGAGAGAAGGGTGAGGTAAACGAGCACGGGGAACAGTGAAAAGTCAGTGTCAGCCACCTGTAGGCTCCTGAGTAGAGGAATTAGGATGATGTCAGAGTACAGAGGCCGGGACCACCTGATAGTGTGGAGTCCACTGGGTGTCTCTAGGGACACAACTACGGAAGAGAGAGGGCTACAGTAGGAAGAGCTACAGTAGGAAGAGCTACAGTAGGAAGTAGCTGAGAACAGAGACGATAAATCTCACAGCAGATGACCCCAGGGAATCGGAGGGAAATCAGCCCATAGACCTTGTCAGTCTGCCATAGAAAGCAGAGGATGGGTGGGGCAAGGTTTAAATGTGCGGGCAAGCAACCCTGGACTATCTAGATCATTTTGTAACTAACTTCTTCAAAATTTCCAAGAGTAGCTATTCCTTTTGCCCATGCCTCTGTACCCCCTCCCAACGGGGACTGAAATGGGGCACGGTGCATGCGAAGCCTGTGTCAGAGCCCTTATTTCTTATATAGAAGACACCACTAAAAAAACTAGAACCTGACATTTGGTAGACGACAAGTGCGAGGAAAAGTGGGCTGAGCTCCCTACGTTTAGCCTCGTATTAATGGTCTGCCTCAAAAATAAATGACATTTTTTCTCCCATGTAATGTGATTTATCTTTGTAATATTGTATGTTATAAATTAAACAGCTTAGTTGTTTCAATGACAAAGCTTAATATTCACACAGATTGAGTTCACTGAAATCACAAGCTACATATTTTTTCCATTAAGACAAAATGCTAGAAGAGGAGCTGAAGCTATTACTTTTAAGGATATTTTTCATTTGACAAGCCTGTCTCCAGCTGTTTTCCCATGGACCCAGTATGTTGATAAAGAGGCAGTCTGTGAGTAATGGCTACCATGGCCTCTTGACGTAACGGAAAGCGACTAAGCATGATGTCATATATTGTTCTACTTAGGAAAATTTGGTTGATAATTTTATAGCCAGCTGATATACAAATTGGCTATTAATAGTGTAGTTCTATGGAATAACGTCAATATTATGGTTGCATAAGATACCTTCATGGTATGACATGGAAAATTATACACAAATAATAAAATCAGCTATACTTATAAAAGTAATTAATTTAGTATTTTATTAAATTTCCTTACTGAAACAATTGTGAGTTTTGTAATATTTTAAGTTCTGAAAGCATGTTTTGTCAAATATTTTAAAGCTATGAAAATTGAATGGAGATGCTGTCTTTCCTTCTGGCGTGTTGGTCGTGGTTGCTTTTAGCAAAACATGAATTTGTGTTTCCAGATATTTAGTTAACCGCTACATCAGAATGTCTATAAGCTGTAAGTCAAAGCTTCATCATAAGTGTCACAATTCCTGAAACATCAGCTTTCCCCAAGCAACTTGTAAAACCTTTTGCCAGAGCCCCACAGCATGAGGCCCCCGTTGTCTCCCTCTTGAAGGCATGAATAAAACTTCATTTTAAAAAGTAGGAGTCGATAAATACTACATATCACACCACAGGCCAGTCACAGTCTCACAGTAGTTCAGGGTCTGACATCAAACATTACTCCAGGCGTGTGTCACTTGGAAAGCAGTTGATTTCAGTCAAGTTTTGCCAGCTGGCAGAACGGTGTGTGTGGAGGCATAATGGGAACTTTTGTATTATTTACCTCAGGCTGCCATAACAAAATACCGTAGGTTGGTTTAGTTACCCATCAGATACTTTTTTTTACAGTTATGGAGGCGAGAAATTCAATACCAACACACTGTCATGATTGTTTTACGGCCTTTCTTCAGTGCACGTGTGGGGAGGAGGGGTAGGACCTCCCCTGCCTCTTGCTGTTCTCATCAGGGACTAGGACCCCAACCTTATGCCTTGATTTACCCTTAACTGTCTCCTTATAGCCTCTGTCCACAAACACAGTCACCCTGTGGCCAAAGTGCTGCCACAGGAATCAGGAAAGGGTGCAGTCCATTGCATAACACCATCCAAACTGCTATCATTTGGCAGGAACCAGAGGCCATTTATTGGATAAACACTGTACTAATAGAAGAGTGTGAAACAAACTCAGTTTGACTCAGCAGAAGGATTTGAGAGCTAAGAAGAACCATCATGGCTACATTAAGTAGGCTTTGACGAAAATCTAACTTGATCCAGGTGTTTACCATGGAGCAAAGGAGAGGCTACGTATTCGTAAAGCCAAACAGAACTGTAGCGGCTCTAAAGCCAGCAATCCTGGTATGAAACACGTATAGTCAAGGTCACGTGGGAGAAAGGAGTTTGCTCTATGCCATTATGCATCACACCCTCTCAGAGACCCAAGTACAGTCGTAGGAGCAGATGACCTTGGGGGCTAGAGGTAGTCTTAGGGTTATCAAGGCCAGGATGCTCCAGGGAAGCACCGTAGAAGGAATAGCTGCTTCTGTGTAACTGCTGCAGCGGTCCTGGTGCAATTCCGTGCGCATGTGTTTGCGGTATCCTAGGCCCATCTCTAAGGCACTGACTGAGAAGTTGGTAACAGCAACACTGTGGGCCTTGTGCTAAAAGCTTGCAGATTATAGCAGCCCTCAGAAAGGTACACAGCTGTAAACTGGATTTGTTTGTGAAAATGGGGCTGTTGAGAACCATGTAAGATTCAAAATTTTATACTGCTTGTGAGCCATCAAGTTCTATTACATAGGTTCGTGAGCCCTGGTAGAAGAAACGAAACTCCTAGGTCAGAATCAAAGAACTTTACTAGTGATGGTACAGAAGTCACCATGAGCTATGTGGCTGTGCCTCTTCCTCTTGCCTCCAAATCCCACAGAAGCAAGGAGAACATTCCGGGTGCATGAGGAGCAGCGCGAAGTACAGCACCTGAGCAGTACCGCATCAATACTGCAGCTGAGTTTTTTGTGCGGGAACTGCAGACTTTGCCTTGGAGATGGACGCTGTTGTTATTGTCCCAATCAGGAAACAAATCAGCCCTGCAGGAATGCATGGTCTCTCAAGGTTCCCTGCAGTATAGAAATCTATGATAAAATTTTTAAGTGTAGCCAGTCAGAATGTTCAGAAGACAGACAGAGATGACGAACACTGTGAGTAATTGGCTGTAATATGCATACCAACATAATTACTGGCTGAGTCATGGTGGGAGAGCCTGGGACTGCACTGCAAACTCATTAATACCCAAGCCCGGAGATCACTGGGCTATCCTTACACAGGCAGCCCTGTGAAGTACTTTTCAAAAATGTTTTCATCTTCTTGAGTTAGGAGGTCTTTTTCCTCTTAGTGTAGAAGAAGTTTTGCATATAAAGTTTTCTCTAATGGGAAATGGCTAGGAAAGAAATTGAGTGAATATATTAATAAAAAAAGAGTGGGTACTTTGGAAAACTAGGAGTGTGAATGGATGAACAACGAATAGTCAGCCAAGAGGACAGGTTAAAATAAATTTCAGGCGGGAGTTGCACTTTCTGGTACTTAGTCCTTTTGTTTGTGAGAACTTCTAGAAGGTAAGGGATGGAGAGGTATTTGGAAACAGAGCCCTCGTTAAAAATTAAATTGGGGGCAATAGAGGAAGATTGGGGCAAAGCTCCCACAGACCATTGCGTTATCAAGATGAACAGTGAATTCCTCTTCCGGAGAGATGTTTCCTTTATCTGGGAAAAGGAAAACAAGAAAGGAGAGAAGCACCTCTGGAATTCTTTGCTTACAAATAGGAAAAACAGTGATTTGGTTTAAAACAAGGAATAGTGAAAATGATTCTGCCTGATAAATATATAAATGTTAATATCGCTAACCATTGAAATTGCTAAGGTTATTTATAATATTTTTCGGTGAGGTGATTCATTTTAAAAGATTTGTCACATATTTTGATGAGATTGAGGATATAGGAATGTGAGAACTTTGGAAATGGACAGCAAATAAAGAACAGAAAAAACTTGCTGTTTGAAAGTAGACTTGGATTTTAAAGCTATGCAAAGGGGGTTTATCAGGATCTTTTGAAGGTGTTTTCCAGGTATATAGAATAATGTCATGAAGAACTCGTTTACTTTAAATGAATCCTCAGCTGCTTATCGAAGTATAGTTTAGTAAAATCTCACTTTTACCTCCACAGTTTTATGAACTTTGATAAATCCATACATCCGGATGAAGAGCACGCCAGTCAGAGCACTGACTCTTCATTTCCTCGCTGAAGTGCTCCGTGGCCTCTGCCTTCCATTCCGCAGTCCACTCCCTGCAAGTCCCTAGTCTGTCCTTCCCTGGAGATCTGTCTCTGTTATAGGCTTTTGCCTAAAATATAAATGGGGCCACATCTTTTCAGTCTGGCTTCTTTTACTTAAAATGCATTTAGGATTTGTCTATAGTTTATATATTGAGACTTCTTTCTTTAAAAAGTTATTTTAATTGACATATCATAATTGTACATATTTTGGGAAACAGTGTGACAACAGAATATAAGCATACAATCTGTAATCACCAAATAAGGGCAATTAATCTTTACATCACCATATATGCACAGAGAGAGAGAGAGCTCCTTTGAATACCTCTCTCCTGATTATCTCCCCTCACATTTTACTTCTTGGCAATACCTAATAACACATTCACGCAGAAGAATGTGTGCATGCACACATACCAAACGTTTTCCTTCCCTTCCCCTCCCGCCCATCTCCTGCATACTCCAGATCTTCTAGTTCTTTCTAATATATCTGCATATATTATGACATTCTGAACTTTGCTCACCCTCCTCTATCATAAGAAAGAACTCGTTTTTCCCATCTTACTCTACTGGGACTTATTATCTAAATTCATGGATTTGTGATGTAACAGCTATTTTTTGTTGTTTTCTGTTTTGTATTGTGATTGCTGTCAGCAATTTCACAACCTGTTCCTAGTCCTTACATATGTTCTAAAAGATTGAAAGTTTCATTGCAGCCATGTGATTGCTTGTCATTCCTCTTTGCTGGACACAGCATGTCAGAGGAAGCTAACGTAGCATGAAGAAAGATGATCAAAAGCTTTCAAAGAAAAGATTGTAGTTTGAGGTGTGAGGAAAAGATCTTGGGCATTCTTTTTCCCTGGCCTGATCTTCATAAATGTCTAAGACAAGTCTAATTCCTCCAAATAGGAGATCCAGGTTGAGATATTTTATGTAGACATTATAAACAACCTACAGTTTCAGAGAGTGAGAACTTGGGTAAAATGTAATTGAAGGTCTTTGAAAACTGAAAGCTAATATCCTAAATCAAATCCAAGCATGACACTAGACTGTCCTGTGATAAAAGATACAGAAAAATAAGATCCTAAACTTTACTTCAGCTTTTATTTAATACTACCACCAAATCGCTAGTATTATATTTCTGAACAATAATAAATGATAGTTTTTCCAAGCAAAATTAGTTTTAGATTTGGTTTCATAACTTTTTATAGAAAAGTCTTCCTATTTGCATATAGAAAGTTACTGCAATTAAAAGGAGTATATAATAATATTTGTAATGTGAAAAATATTTAGAAGAGACCTAAAACATAATACAAAATATATGATGTGTGCCATAAGATTGATGTTCCTTTGTATCATTTATAAGAGAAGAAAACGAATTAAAAGTCTTGGAAATAATCACATAAAAGCCAAATGTGAGGAAATATTTTGCTTATTTCTAAGATTTAAACTTATTTAACAAGAGTAGTATTGCTCTAGGACATGAAGCAATAAATATGACTTACCAATTCATGATTCAGCACCAGTATAGAATTGAGAATGCATTGATCAATTAATCTGAGAAATAGTGTGCAATAAATAGAAATCCTAATGAAGATATATTTTGAAATGACTTACAAAAACGTTTAAGTCCTTAGCATGGAGTTGACACCTTAAACCGTTGGAAATTGGTAGAAATTTTTCACAATGACAAACATTTTTAAACCTTTAGGTTATTTTGTAAAAATAAGATTATGTTAATAAGGAACTACTGAAACAAAGAGTTAATATATTAATTCACATGAGCCTTGCAAAGTAAAATTAATGCAATCATTCATGGTAACAATGATCACTTAAAATTGTAAAGGTCTTTATTTTTGTGCTACTTACATTTGATTAAAAAATAAAAATCCATTCCCCAGATACCTTTCTTTTACTTTTAAACCAAAATGATATATTGATTCAAGTGCTTAATTTTTAAAACATTTTCTTCTTGGAAAATTAGTTTTCTGTCAGCTTCTCTACTGTTCATGCTTAGAATTCCTAGCATCCTACCTGAGAGGTTTAGCTTCATCTTTTATTCTATGGCCTTTAGGTGTGAGAAAAGCTATAGTTTCTCTTCACTTGCAATGAGATTTCCTTCCAAATAATTCCTTTAGCCTGTGTATCTAATTCTGAATGAGCATTATTTGTAACTGTAATCTTTCAAAGTGTTTTAGGTTCTGCTGGAAGTTTCTGGGCCAGATGGCAAAGTGATTAACTATGTTCCTTGTTCCACCTGGTAACCTTGACTCAGTTCAGGTAGGGGATGTACTTCAATTGCAGATTTTTTTTCAAGTCAGGCTCACATTTTATTGATTCTGCTTATATTCTTTTACTTAAGTCCCTTGTGGATCTCATAAGTCATTTGCTCATTTTCTTCTTACAGTTCAACCAGTAGACAGAAGAGAAGGTAAATTCCCAATGGGAGGTCATCACTATGACCTTGTCAACATCATATTCTATCAAGAATTTTAAACAAACATTGTCAACTATTCACCAATCTGTTGACTGCTTTCCAAAAGTTGAGAAGATTCTCAATTATTGTTCATGAATCATATACTTAATGTCTCAGAACCCCAACTGTTACTTTCACCTCACAGATAATAATACTAAACCTAGAGATGTTAAATATCATCATGAAGATCGAACAGTTAAGGAGTAGCAGACTCTGGACTTGCACATGTCAGGTAAGTTTGAACTCATGTTCTTAAGTATTAGAAGAGATGAATTCTACAGGAAAGACATATTAATAATGAAAATGATCCACTTTCTTACAAGAATCATTTGAAAGTGAAACAACAAATAAAAGTAGAAGCAAACAACAGATACTAACATTTTAACAAAAGTTCATTCCATTGCATGACTCAGTTTTTTCATCTTTGACTTTGGCTGGTTTATGTTTTAATCTCCTTGCATTCTCAGAAAACTAAGGTCTTCTTTGTTTTAAGAAGTTTTCTCCTCTCATGATAAAAAGTTTGGAAATATTTTATTAGCCATGAGCTGAAAATTCCATGCTGCGTAGTATTAGAGGGAGTTAGTAGTGGAGAAATTCTTCTGCCTTACCAGGCAATTCCACTGGAGAATGCTGCCACTGAACAACAGCTAAGACTGTGGAGAATATCGCTGCTGAGAAACAACTATGGACCAGACATGTACACTGGGTCCCATGTATTTGGCTAAATTATTTTATTCAAGTTATCCACTAAGCCTCAGAGGCATCATTTGTAAAAAGAAGTTAAGATTTCTTATCAAACAAGCTTATAAGAGGATTAAACGGGAAGATTTAGCAGAAGCTCCTTGCAGATATAGAAAGCAAATAAATGCTATTATGTGTCTGCAAGCGCACTTCCTGCCCTCTCTATCTCAAATAAATCAAATGCTTCCCACATGATAAACCACACAATTCCAGACCCACAGCAACAAAGCATGAAACAGCCTTCTCTCTCCCAATTTCTCTTTTTTTTAATTTTAAAGAGAAAAAGAATAACAAACTAACAACAACAAAGACAGAAACAAAAACAAAACAACACAAAGACAATAAAAATGATACAGGCTTTCAAAACAAAATGATAGGAATTAACAGTAGTTGTTATATTGCAGATTGTTATCTTCAATGAAGTGGCTCAGATTACCAGATGTAAGAATGCAAGATTGATCAAACAATTAAAGAGAATAAAACATGATACAAAAATTAGAAACAATACAGAGCTTCACTAAACAAGATGGTATAGTGCATATTGTTGTCTTCACATTAGTTGTTCAGATTGCCAGATGTAAGCACGCAAATTTGGTCAAAAAATTTAAGCATTTGCTGGTACTTCCAATAAACCAATAGATAGCAGTACACTTATCCCAGCTATCCTTGTATATACAAATAAACTTTTCCCCTTCTTTGTTTCTTCTTTCCCTTGTCCCTGTTGTTCCTTCCCTTTGAGTAATTTCTTTCCTTTTAATAATATCTATTATACTTTTCCAGTTTTATTTACTCTTTCAGGTTCTTACACCAGGTAGACAACAGGATGTTTACACATGGGGGGTCTGATTTATTTCACTTATGAATATGGTCTCTAGTTGCATCCATTTACCTGTAAAAGCCTAGAGTAATAGCTGAGTAATATTCCATTGTATAATAATACCACATCTTTTTTTATCTGTTCCTCAGTTGATGGATGTTTTGGTTGTTTCCAAGACTTAGCTATGACAAATTCAAAGACCCAATCCCAAAATGGGCATCTGAGATGAATATAAATTTCTCAGATAAAGAAATACAAATGGCAAATAAATACATGAAAAAATGTTCAACATGATCGGTCATTCAAGAAATGCAAATTAAAAAAACACTGAGAGTCCATCTCCCTCCCAGAAAGAATGGTATCATGAAAAAATCAACCAATAACAACTGCTGGAGGGGCTTTGGAGAAAAAGGAACCCTTCTCCACTGCTAGTGGGAATGTAGACTGGTGCAACCACTGTGGAAATCAGTGTGGAGATTCCGCAGTAAACTAAGATTAGAGGTCCCACTTAACCCACCTATTCCCTTCCTGGCTATTTTTCCAGAAGAACCGAAAACATCATATCGTAGTGATAGAAGGAGGTCCTCTCACTCTGATATCCCTGGCTTGACTATAAACTTTTATTGATGTTGGCATTTGTGTGTGTGTGAGATTATTTTTATTTGCTAGCTTTTAAATGATTGATTTTACGGGATTCCTTATTGTTCCAAGTTCTCTATGGTGAGAACTTCAACTTCTATATAACGCCTTTTGAATTGGATGCCATAGATGCCAAAATAACCTGTAAACACGTGGTCATCTCCCTTCCTAGGACATCCCAGCCAGTGCATCCAATGCTGACGATAGACTTTTTGACATTTCCCCTTTTACACTACTTGATTACTGTGCTTCAGCGCTCATTTTGATCAGTAGTGTTTTGGAGTAGATAGCTATGTATAGTTACTCTAGTAAGTCAACGTATTACATTTTACCATTTTATGTATAGTAAACTTACTGTCTCTTAAATTCCTTCGTTTGCCAATTTTGCAAATATAATAGTCTCAGATATTATTTCCACATACACTAAATATAATGTTACATGGTACTGTAATATTTCTTTCACTCATGAAATAGTCCTTAAGATTCCTGAAAGGAAGGATGGTTTATTGCATTCACATATATTTTTACGTATTCCAAAGTTCTTCTGTTCAGAAATTCAAAAATGGCCACATCCTTTTCTTTCTGCCAATAAACATTCCTTTGTGCATTTCTTCAAGGTAGGCACCTGATTTCCGTTCTCACTGATGGGACAAAATATCCAACACCCCAATTTAAAGGAAGGGAGATATATTTTCGCTTAGGGCTTTAGTGTCGACTTGGGGGCCCCAGCTCAAGAACAAGGTGGCAGAGAGGGAGAGCAGAGGAGAAGGTGCTCAACGCAGAGCAGCCAAGAAGCGGAGAGTAAAAGCGGAAGCCGGAGTCGAAGACACCTTAATGGTTCGCAGAGAGGGGATTGCTCTCTCATGATCTCTCATGAGCATTAGAGCTCAGAGTCCAAATGCCCTACTTCTGAACACATGAGCTTCTCGGAGGATATTGTAGCTCTAAACCGTAAGGTTTCCTAGTGACAAACTCTCTGTTTTCCTTCATCGGAAAATGGTAGTGGGGATGTAGCTCAGTGGCACAGGATCTTACTTGGCAAGCGCAAGGTCCTGAGTTAGGTTCCTGGTACGAAAAAGAAAAAGAGATAAAAATTTCTTCACCACATGTAAAATTTACAGTTACATTTGTTCATGTCTTCAAAAATGCTGGGCCACGTGCTCTGATTTTTATTTTTTCTGTTGAGAAATTTTTTGTCATTTGATTTGCTGCTCCTGAGTAAGAAACACATCCTTTGTCTCTGCTGCCACCAACATTTTTTCTTGTCTTTGGTTTCTGAAGTTTAACTGTGTGTTTTGTCATCGATTTCTCTGCCTTTATGCCATTTGCATTTTAAACACAGATATACAGAAAGAAAAACAAACGCACATACACAGACATTCTCAAAAGGTGAGGAACATGTAAACTCGGCAAGACTGAGCTTATGTAAACTGTGGGCTTATTCTGACCTTTGTAAGTCATGTCAGTGAAAACCAGTTTCATAAATTAATAGTCTCAGTATTTAAAACTTTTTTGTGGGGGTACTAGGAATCAAACTCAGGGCCTTGCACTTGCGAGGAAGGCTCTGTGCTGCTGAGATAAATCTTTGACCCTAAGGATTTGAAACTAACCTAAGTTGAACCTTAATAATTACATTTGTACTGCTTCTAGATTTTAAGTTACCTATCACACTTACTGTTGAAACTTGAATATCAGTTTTAACAGAAAGTAGCAGACTAGTTGAGAAAATTATTTTGTGAATGAGTATTTAAGATTTATGCTAAATTATGAGACTTAAAAGGTAGTCCAGAGTACTACTTTAAAAATTACATCTTTGAAATGAGTTAGGAATTTTTGAAGTTACTTTAAAAATGAAATAGAAAATGTCTTTATATGTCCTTGCTGGATTTTAAAGGTTAGCAATGGAAATGTGCAAAATAATTTCTTTTTGTATTTTAAGTAAAATTTTACTTATTTATTTACCAGTTTCTCAATGGTAGAGAAGTTATCTACTGGCTTAGTTCTGTGAAAACAAATCACTTGTAATGTTTCCTGGGTAAAATCAATTTAGTAATTCTGACTTCTCTTATTTTTTAAATATTTTGCCCTGGGGTTGTCTAAACTCAGGACCAGATGATAAATGACATGTTCAAAGGCGTAAAGGAAAAGAGAATAAAGCAGGGTTTTAAACAGGAATTAACAAAGTTCTGGGACATCACTGAAGACTGTGCAACCACGTAGGAGTTTATAACAGGAGGAAGCTTTTATTTTCCCTGTACGTGAGGGGACAACAGAGGAAACCAGCCTGGATCCTGGTTAAGTGAAAAGTTGCAGGTCACGGAGAAAGAGGCAGCCTCTGCCCAAATCTGCCTTGGCAGGAACTGGTGGCATAGGGTGAGGGGCTGAGGACATCCGTTGGAAATTCAAGCCAATAGTGTGATTGAGTCCTCCTTCTCCCTCTAGCCTGCTACTGTTTCTTAAATTCCAAAGGAAAAATTATTTAGATCAAACAGAACCTACCTCATTAAGCAATCTTTGTAAGTAAGCCCCTAGGTACAGAGCTAGGGAGGAAAGATGGTCTGGAAGGACCAATGAAGAATATCAGTCAAGGTTTCATGCACCATTCACACAAAGGGTAAAGGTGGCTTTTTGTTTGTAGTGGCAGCACTGCTAGCTTTTAATCAGAGTCTCCTATCCTGTTGCTCCAGGTTTGGGTCTGGGCCCTCTTGTCACTAGGAACATGTAAGCATCTATTCCTTTCTCATGACAAAGGCCTTCACTATAAATGAGCTTTTCTTGAGGTGAATATGGAGGAATATCAGTATTTATTAAGTGGTTTCTTGTGCTTCTTTGAATACCAAAACTTTGGGGAGATAGGTACCTTCTCTGTCTCCCAACTCCAACCCTATGTTCCTTCTTTAGAAGTTCCAGTATGGAAAGTTAGAAGCTAATTCTTTTTTTTTTTTTAGAAGCTAATTCTTAGGCAATTTGGTTTCTTGAACTATTGGTCTGTGTTCACCCACTCTCAAACCTGTTAGAGAGATTAGAGAATTCAAAACAGTTCAGAAGAGGTCAAGTCCTTCTTCATAGTTTTAAAATAGTCTACTTTTCATCATGCTTTAGAAAAGTTCTCTCATTTCAAACTGGATGTCTTGACTTCGTTTGAAACAAGAGATATTTTACATCACAGATTTTTCAAATTAATGTTTATGTTATAAAATATGCCCTTTGATATTTTCAGAGAAAACAGAATTAGAAAACTTTGATAAACCATCAAGCATTCCTTCAAACAAACCCCTGATTCGAATTCAAATTGAAAACAGTCATGGTTTACAACTGAAACACAGCCATGAGTTTTATAAGCAATCTAGAAAGATGCTTGCTTATCTCCTGCTCTCTCTCATTTACCTTCCCACCCCCAAACCCCTCCTACCCAAGTGACAGACACTAATATTTAATGGGAAGAGATCAAAGCAACAAGAAAAAAGATGAAAAAAAATAAATTTTATTACCATGTGTTATGGTTGATACATTGTGTCAATTTGGGGAATCTAGAGGTTTAACTGAGTGACTCAGGAGGAAGCTGGAGTGCTTCCTTTGTAAACATCCTGAGCCTGTGGAAGAGGAGATTGTGTGAGAGGTTCACGACCCCTGGGTGGGGGTAGGTTGTTTACAATGTAGGGAGAAAAGGAGGCTGCTTGCAGCCGTTCTTCCCTTTTGCTCTGGTTGTTTTTGCTGTGCTCTGCTGCCCTGAACAGTCTGCTCTCTGCCATGTGCCATTCTGCCTCTGAAGCAGCCTAGTATGAACTGAAACCTCCACAACTGTAAGCTAAATAAACCTTTCCTTCCTTCATTCTGGGCATTGGGTATTTTGTCTCAGCAACGAGAGAAAAGTAACCAAGACACTCATGTATAAATATTTGAGCAAACAGATTTAGTTTGAAAATTTTTACTCTTAGAAATACAGAATGGTGGACACACTGGCATCCACAGTGCCCCTTAAAACAAAGTGTGTATTTTGTTAAATACGCATTATCTAACAATGGAAGGAATCTGAATGTGCTACCATTTGTTCGTAAACCAGTATTGTAAGTTTAAAGAAAAGAATTACAAATAGTATCTGCACATATCTTCTTTAGAGTAGTACAAAATGCACTGTTCTGCCTGTGCCTCATAAATCTTATCAACACATCAGATTCAGTAGAGACTTGGAACACAACAAAAATAATGCTATTATAGTTTCACCTCTCTTGAGATCTATTCCACATTTATTTTCTTTCAAAGTGATTGTCAAGAAAAGTTAAGTCAGAAATTATAGACTTTCTTTGACTTACATAGTCATAAAAACATAAGTTGTAACTGTATTTATAAAGTTGCATTTGGAGAATTAAAATGCTCTATTGAAAGTGTGTTTCTCAGAAAAATAAAGAAAAAAGGTCAAAGTGTATTTACATCTGAGCACCCACAGAGCACAATGAACATCACCCACTCTGGTAAACAGCCAGCCAGGGCAAGGTTTCCTATGATTTTGCTATTCATAATCTGTTCCTTGTCACCTTGACTACACATCTTCTTTCCACAAGTATTAATTATTAATGAGAAGTAACAAAAGTCACAAAAAATAGTAGTTGAACTACCAGCTTTTCAAATGTAATACTATAGCGCTTAAGTTCAAAAATATTTTCTGTTAAGCAAACTGTATAAACTATGAGGTATTATTATAGCTGATTTAAATTGTACTTATGACAATTTAAATTTATCAGCTTTGTGTCAGTTAATCAACTGTACTTACTATGCCTCATGGAGTTCCTTGTTGGACATCTAATATTTTGACTGTTTTCTGTTGCAGTAACTTAAAATAAGACAGTAGCTTCTCTAAGGTTTAGTCTTTTCTCGATACAATTCAATGATTGATGTTTTTGGTAATTGTGTCCAAGCTATATTTGGTCCCAGCTACAACTGCCTCTTTCTCAAAGCAACCAATCAACCACTAAAACAAAACAAAGACAAAAGTGCTCACTGCATACACGGCACCAAAGGAGGAAACAGCATTGTAATGGTGTTTTCCATATCTGTTAGGAAAACAAAGCCATTCTTAAGCTAATTTGTAGATTATATATACATGTATGACAGAAGAATATAGACATAGATACAATTATGTGTGTATCCAAACTCAGATGGTTACATACTAAATTATTTCAATTATATAACAATCTTGCAGTGACACTATCATAGTGATAGAAAGTAACTCATGGGTCATTAGGGTGAAAGAAGAAAGAAGGATGTGGCTGTTATAATAGAAGAAGAGACATTGTATGGCTGTATTTCTTGATAGAACCATAGTGAATCCTGATTTTGGTGTTAGTTACTCTCTCCATGACACAAATTTTCATACATGTGCCTTACTCTGTACAAAACACACATACAAACACACACACACACACATGCAACGCATACATTACACAGAGTTTCTGCAGACTTTCAGGAGACTCATATAGCTCTTTAAGTGAGTCATAATTCTGAACCAAATCGGTTTTGTTATTTTGACAATATAGTATGAATATGTAAGATATAATTGCAGGTGTTAAGGTAAATAAATGTGCTATTTTAATGGCTATAAGTCTTGAGCTCTTACTAACAAAAATTTATTTTTCAGTGTTCAGAACAACCAGGCATGATGGCACGGGCCACCAATCCCAGTGACTTGGAACGGACGAAGCAGGACATTTGTACACTGGAAGCAAGCCTGGGCAACTCGTATGTGTGTGCTCCTTGAATAAAAAAACCAAAAAACAAAGTTGAGGATGTAGGCTGAGTTGCAAAACACTTTAAAGCAAATAATAATAAAGTAGAAATAAACTCAGAAATGTCATAGACATTACAATTACCAGTAAATGCTACCAGTCCAGAGTCAGAATGAACTATATGTACTTTTCAGTGATTACCCATGAAATACAATGTGCATAACTGGACTTAGAAAACTCTCAAAACAATACAAGGGAGTTGCACTGATTTACTTTCAGTCATACTCCTTGCGTCGTACCGATGTCTTGATTTTTGCATGAGTTTGCCGTTACCGTACTCTGTGTTAGTTAACCAGATAAAGCCTATTATTTTGCGGCCTTCATCCGTATTCAGATTTTTCCACATTCGTCAATTTTTTGGTCACCTTTAAGAGCACACTCACCCTCGGTGTGTAGCTTCCATTCTGCTGTTGGCCTCGGTTTCATTATTTGTTGCTCCTCTAATGGAAGTCAGGAAGGTGTTTTGAACTGCTTTAGGGAAAGGGTCCCTTAACAAGGACCTGTGGGAGGTACCCAGGCAAAGAAATGACACCCTCAGTGGCCTCCAATGAATGAGTTCTGCCAGCCCCTGCTGAATGAATGATAGCATCTGCTAAAGCTTCCGTGATGATCCAGCTGGGCTGTTTTCATCTGAATCCATCCTATGACTGCGGGAAGTCTCATTTCACCCACACATTAGATTTGGGTCATGCGCATATCTTTGTTCTCTTAGTGAGTTCTTATTTTTTTTTTAACTTTTTAAGTTTTTATTTTTTATACATGCCAGTTCTCCACAAGGAATGTAAGCATTATATAATGCAAATATGTGCTAGAAAAAGCTTAAAAATTTAATATACTTGCAGGGAAGGTATCTTCTTTTGGTAGATTCTATGTTCTTTCAGAGTCAATGTTTATTTATTTACTTGTATGACAATGTGCATAAAGTACTTAGCATTTTCTTGGTAATCCAGAGAACAAAATTAAGAGAAAAAGATGGACAGGAGTTTAGGTTAGTGGTAGTGACAGAGTGGTTGCCTAATATGATATTCTGGCTTTATTTTCCAGCACTGGAAGAAAAATGGACAGAAAGAAAAAATAATTTGAAAATGGAGGTATAATACATAGTAAATGAACACCCAGAGCAAACAATCAATGAGATTGTATCACTGGTTTGACGGGACTTCAATTCCCATGTTAATTGGGTAGCTGTCAAATTCTGTGTAGATAAATAAACACTTATGAAAAACATAGAATATGTAAGGTCTAAATAAATCAACCAAATCCCCTTTTAAGCATTTATCCTTTATCAGACACTTTATAATAATGAGATAGTTAGAATACCCTCGCTACTGAAGAATCCATTATGTAATGGAGGCGGTAGGAAAGCAGACGTAAATATACTGCAGTATGATTTTCCGTGATAGAGCAGAGTAATCTCAGGGAACCCCCTAACACATGATAGGAATGAAAAGTTGGTGTTAGCGAAGGCTGCCAAAACCAACTCACTTCGCTAGATGATGATTTAACATTGGGAAAAGAAGATGAGAAACAAATTGAAGATATAATAAATGTGAAAGCCAGAAGCCATGGGTATTAAAATCTCCCAACTTCCATAGTATCACATCAGAGCACAGTGTGCTAAGATCATGGTAATAAGTGGTAATAATTAAGCTATGAAAGCAGATATCAGAAAGTATATTGTACTATACACATGTTCAGGATTATAAGTTTTATTCTGAAATTTATTAAAATCACTGAAACAAAAAGTTCCTCGATGCCACTTACACAGTTGCTATTTGTATTGTGAGCCATTGGCAAGTAGAAAGGACACCACCTGGCAGGCTGTCAGATACAGTCATGGACCTCACTCGAGGTCTACTGAACCAGAATCTCAAGTTTACCAGATACTGACCAGACTCACCAAGGTTTGTGACTCCCATCAAGACAGTATTTATCTTTTTTGAGCCGTAAGTTCTCCCCTATATCCTTGGCTACTAAGACCTGAGTTTCAGCTGGCCTGAACGTAATTTGTCTTAAGCTGATCCTGGTGCTGTCACTCTCCTTGCTAGCAGCCAGCTTTGGGAAACCAAATAGCCTCGCCAGTGGTACAGGAAGGACATGATGATGAGAAAAGTGATTCTGATCCAAAAGAAGGTCACCTGCCCAGTTCTTATCTACAACTACTTTTCCCATGTGGAAAGTTGGTCCAGGGTTCAAGGTGGCTTTTTGAGGTTGGATGAGTGGGAAGTCGCACAGAATCTATGTGGTTGCAATCTGCTGTGCATGGAATGAACAATAGATTAAATCACTCTACCCCAGACTCCTGCTGTGCGAGCAGATACCTTCTGTGTTTAAGCAATGCTGAATGTGTATTTTACTTTCAGCAGCGTTCTAGTAATCAATACAAATGCCACCTGATGGAAGGTCATGTTATCAGTCTCCTCTGCCAGAACTAATGATCAGAAGTGACTTATGGCTTGGGTGTGGCCCTTTGTCATGTTTATTCCCAAACTGTTTAAAAGTCTGGATTCCAGGGAACTGAATGTCTCTGGACGTGTTTCCAGACTTAGTCCTGGCTCAAGCATATCAGAGGTGTCTATGTTTTCTCCACTTCCACCTGCAGAATTCCTTACATCCATTTGTCTCATTTCAACTGCAGATGTCTACTCTTTCCCCTGAATCCCCTGTGCTGAGTGCTGAAATACTAACTAAGCACTCCACCACTGAGCGACATCTCTAGCCCTTGTTGCCTGCTTTTTTACTGAGTGGTAAGGAAAAAATTTCTTTTTGCAAGTGCTTGTCTAAGATAGTCACATGCATTACTTTAGAGATCCTGAGTGTCATCGTGACACAATTATACCAGGGCTTTATTTTATGGCCTTCATCTTTGCAGAGTGCGTAGAAGCTTTTAGTTTGGGACACAAAGCTGGCAGAGTAGATTCAAGCATGGCTTTGTGACGCATCAAATAATAGCTTATAGAGAAGAACTATTGTGAAAAGTCTGTCTTGAGGTATTTGTTCCTCTCTTAGAGATACTTTTTATTCAAGGTCCTAATTTTAGTTCCTAAAATTCTATTTCAGTAAAATCTTCCCACCCATTGGATGTGTCTGCATCTTTCTCGTGAGTGTTGTAGACGTGGTGCTTTACTCCGATGAGTATTCTTAGGTACTACTTGCCTGGGACATTAAATACCATAAACAAAGGGTCTGGATCTGTGGACATGCAAGAAAATTAGCCAAGCAAACAAGGGAATTAAGGAATAAATTAAAATTGTGACTTACTCATAGCACTGTGGTCCCAAATATAGATGAAAGAACGAATACACAGACAGCTGGGAGGCAGAGAGGCCAGTTTGCTTCCTGCCATGAAGCAGGTGAGGAATGGTAGCCTGAATTACAGCTGGGGCTCTTGGAGCTCCAGTTAAGAGGCCCGCATGAAACAATTTCATTATAACACTGAATATTGGGCACGAAGAAAAGAGGAATGTACAGTGTTCCTTGATTTCATTCTGATCAACATAAATTTGTTCTCTCTTTCTCTGCTGTCACCAGAGGATTACGTTTTATCAAGAGATGGCAGGGGTTGAGGGTAACATAAGGAGATAGACTCGACCTCATTAACCCAATGTACACTGTTTAAGATCAAAAGAAATTATAGCCACTCTAAGGGCTACATTTGGAGCCCTAAATAAAAGATGAAGTGAAAGTAAATAAATGTAATGCCTTCTGCCTGTCCTTTCCTCTGTGTTTGGTATTTTTTAAAGGAATATTTATTTGTGAGGGAATGCTAACGTATACTATCATATTAGTATTTACTGTCAGCACATACTAATGCCCTCTTAACCTATAGGAAGGAAGAAAGAAAGTTGTGGTAGCAATGAAAATACACATTAAACAAAGAAAGGATGCGTAATTTGTATACAGCTTGCAGGCAAATTTTGTCAGGCAAATAGGTTATCCACAGATATGAGGGCCTTTCAAAACTATTTCAAGAGCTAGGAGAATTTGTGCTCTCACCAATGAATCAGTTTAAATTTGCACAATGAGAAAGAGTCTCATTTCTTTCCTACAGCTGTGCGTTGAAGTAAGCAATTATGTCTGTTTGAAAATACAAAGGGCAAAGAGATTTTAAATGTTCAGCTGCTTGTGAATGTGGTTAGTATTTGGAGGCTCACCTCCAGGTGTCTTCCTTGGTAGAGCTGTGGACAGTGCTCAGTCCAATTTCTTAAAGAAAGAAAACAAAAAAAAAAAGAAAAAAAGAAAAAGAACTCCAATTTCTTAAAGAAAAAAACACATATCCATGACTCTAAGTGCCGGTAATGCCTGGTGCTTATAATTCCTCTAGCACAACATAATTTAAAAAAGGATTCACTTTAAAATGTGAGAATTATTCCTGAATGGAATGGAAATTAATACCTGGTTGAGTCTTGGTAATTGTTCCTTCACTCTCAATTTGTGCTGATAATAGACTCCATAATGCTTTGAAATGATTTTTAGTTTCAATGAAGACATTCACACAGACCGTTTGTCTCCCACCGATAAGTTTCCTAGTGAGCTCGTTATTTCTCCTCTTTAGGTCATGACACTTTGACTTGGTCATTTCTAAAATGCACGCATCATGAGGCGCATTTGAAAGTGGTTTTATAATGTGCCCCTGAGTTTGACCTTTGGGACGAGAATTTGCCATTCTTGTCATTCAAAGTTGATCAAATTCTTTGAATAAAACAATACGTTCACTAATGCACTTACTTTATTTGCCAGACATTAAAATTATGCCATAAAATGCTGGAATGTTTTTAAACATACGTAGCACAATATTTTAAAAGTTTGATGACTTGATATAATAAATGCTATTAGTTATGCACAATTTTGATTTCCAAAAATGTGGCATTCTTTTTCTTATAGTGCTTATAAAGATTTTAGAGGGTAGTTGAAAATCTACCGGTTCTTATTTGACAATGAGAGCAAAACTTTCCCACAGGAGACCCAGAGCTTTATTCTCCCTTGAGCAAATCTCTGGAGTGGGGAAGGGTGATTGGCAGCGGCTGACCTGAATGCTTGCATTCTTCAGTCCCTGGTTCTTGAACATAGATATTCCCGAGCTGACTGCAAAACGCTGAGAATTTCAGAAGTGCCAAGAGTACCAACTGAGAAGGGAACTGGCATTTGAGGAATAGCTTGACCCCTAGAGAATGCAAAGAAAACATATTGCGTGTCTACCCTTTAATATGCACCTTTAGGATTCTTTCTATGCCGATAGAGTTGTGTCTCTGAACTTTTTGCTGGTAGCTGTCCCATTGCCCTTCAGCATCCCAAGTGGGAGAAAAAAGAAACTTCTACTTTGCTTTCACTTATTAGCACGTTGGGTATGCCCAGTGCGCTTCGTGCGGGTTATACAGAAGTTCTGCCTCGGGCAGCAGTCCCATCCGCCTCGAGTAACTAGAGCTAATGCAAGCAGCTCCAGGACACCTCTCATTATCCGTCCTGTCCTCTGCTGCTCTCGGTGTCCAGGGAAAAGGCTGGCCAGCAGCTATGATGTCATGGAAGGAGTCTGTCCTAAAATTACCGGAAGGAGTAGTGTCATTTTCACCACAATTCAAATCACCGCCAGATGCCAAGGTTGGACCAATTATTTTATCTTTATTACAGGAGGGCATTCACCTTTGGTGGTGCTTCATAAGGTTATGAACAGGCGTAAGTGTTGTGCTCTGGGCTCAGACAGCAAACAGTTCTTAAAGGTAAAGTATAAATTAAGATGTGTCATGAAGTTTTGGATTTTTTTCTGGTAAACTCTAAATGAGATCATAAATAAAAGATGAAATTCAATGGCTTACACCTTAGGGATAAATGCATCTATAGTGATGTGCTTGCAGTCACGTGCAGAAAGGTAGTGCGCAGAATATTGGTTCTTCTGTGTGTTCAAAACTTGGCTAAGCCTGGTTCTGGGTCAGTTCTATCTCTCTGTCTCTGTCTCTGTCTTTGCCCTCCCCTCACCAAGTTGCTGGCACCCTGTTAATAGCCTGTAACTTATCAATAGGACACCTTATGACCAAAGTAGAAACCCTCTATTATGCTGATAGTCCTTGGGAAAACACTTAAGACATTTTTTTTTGTTTGTTTCCCTCACTTCCATTCTATTGAGATATTGGAAAAAAGATGTGAGATTCTTCCCATTTTTTTACATAACAAGGAACATATAGTTAATAAATTTGTGATTCTTCAATAGTTAAAATAATGTCTAGGATATTAACTAAAGAAGCTATTTAAATATGAAATGAGTAATCGAATAATGTCCTGGTAGCACTGTCAGTTGGTGAAAACCTCCACATGAGCCACACATGGAAATAATCACACAAGCACTGTATGGTATAAGTCAAATAATGACAACCCTCTTGCCATCCTGAATATTCCCACTCTATATGCTGTGGAAACTGTGTTATTTTACATGACAAATGATTTTAAAATATGATCATGAAATAGGATTTTGGTGGGAGAGATTATCTCAGTTTATCTGGTTGGTCTAATTGCCAGAGGATTCCTAAAAAATGTCTAACTTATCCTGGCTAAGTAAGAATGGTGAAGGGTAAAGATCCCGGAGGGGAGATTCAAGGCAAGAGAATGACTGGACTGCAGTTGGTGACTCTGAAAATGAAGATATGGAAGGATCAGTGAAGGAATCCAGCTCACTTCTGAAGGTGCAAACAAGCTGCTGACAGCCAGCAAAAAATGAGGGTCTAAATCTTACAACAAACAGAAATTCAGTTGAGCAAAGATCCTGTATGAGCAAGGAAAGAAATGAAAAATCTTGAAATCTTGAGCACTGAGAATAAAGCTTTATTGTGATCTTGACCTCAGCCCAGTTTTTGGATTTTCAATGTTAAAAACATGAGCTATTACGTATGTGTGATTTAATCCAATAAATGTATGGTTATACAGCTAAGAGGGACTAGTACACTTCCCGATAGACCAGTCACCTACTTAGCTCATTTCTCCGTCTAAATGTCTGCATTAGTCATCAAGATGCTCAGTGGTAGTTGTAAAGGCTTAAAATCTTGCATCCTAAATATGCCTTAGAATTGTTTGAGCAGCCACAGTTGCAGGAGACCAGAGAACCAGAAGGTAGGTCTCTTGGTTCTTACTATACTCCAACACAACAGTTATTTTCTAAACTCTCATGCACATGAAAATCATAAGATCCTTACAACCCCTGTTATACTGCACTTTTCTTCTATTAAAATGAGTAATAAAACAGAAAATGAGACTTTTGACTCTAATGATGAGAAATTCAGGTTTCTTAACCTTCATCTATTGAGGACACAGGTCAGAGAGCTGAACGTAGAGCAGATTTTTGCTCAGATAGATGCTCCCTAGGCCTGAGACTCAAAAATCTCTTCAATTGTAAAGGGAACAATCAGAGTAAGACAACTCATAGAATCCTTGAAACGTATCAGCAAAGACTACATCTAAAACCATGTGTGCATTTAGAGACTTTAAAATATTTTCAGCTCTTGGGAAGAGAATCTCCTTTCTTTAAGCATGCAAACTACATGACTTAGAAATTTAAGTCAAACACATTTCCAGCATAATAATTTGTGTAAGCGACCTCTGAAGAGAAGTGAGATTTTCAGGAAATCATTAAAAAGAGGATGTCAGAGGGCAAAATAATGCCATTGTACTGTAGATTCAGACAATAGATGATTGCTTCTGGATCACATCAATTTTTCAGTTTTTGTAATAAGTCTGTCTCTGTGTAGAGAGAAATAAGTTCCTCATGACTCAGTGGTACTATGATACTTTATTCCACCAACAATCATTGATAATATTGGCTTTCATATGTAGATCCTTTTGCAGGACTGAAGATCCTGATCACTCTCAGCTAAACACAATCATTTTCATTATTATTGTAAATAGCTAACACCCCTTTTCTCTCTCTCCAGATAGAAGAAAGACAGGTGTTAAGAAACAAAAGCTATAAAAATAACAGTAATTATACAGATTTTAGATAGACATAGATTTTTAAATGCATACATACATATATATATAAATATGTAAAGATGTATCAATAAATTTAAATTAGTCCTGTATCTTTCTCTCTTGGAATTCCATGAGAATTTAGCCCTCATGTCCTAAGAGATCCACTGAATGTTATGAGTCACCAGTGCTTCTGAAATGATACTCACTGAACAAGAAGATAATCACTCAAAACATTTTCTGTATTCTGTGGTTCAAGGGGAAATGCCACTTGAGAAATTGCTACTAAGAGCATTGAATGACATGAGTTAATCTGTTCCTCAACTATCTCAAATTTCATAGTCTGCAAACCTGATGACCAGTACATGGGGGGGTTGTTATTAATAATTCTCAGTTCCAGAGATTGACCCTGGAACTTGAACATGCTGGGCAAGTACTCTATCAGTGAGCTGTAGCTCCATCTTAGCTTATACTGAATTTTTATGTGAGCAGCCGGTGATCTTTTTCATATAACACTATTTCCTGTTACAGATGATGCCTGGCTTTGGATGATTTTTGACTTTATGATGGTATGAGGCTGATGTATATTCCATGGAGACTGTACTTCACATTTTAAATATTGACATTTTCCTGGGCTGGTGATATGCGATATAATCCTTTCCTGCTGAAGGCGGTGACAGTGAAGGGCAGCCCCTCATCAACCACAGGACTGATTTGTCTCTAGTGTCTGTGTTGCTACTTCATATGCTTGGAGGTTACATAATACAGTGAATATATTTTTGATTTACAATATTTCAGCTTATGATGACTTCATCAGGACACAATCCCATCATCACCTGAGGAAATGTGCATTTCCCTTTCCACTGCATACTTATGATAATTCAGCTCATCTTTTGGTCCAATACTGTACAGCACCCTTCTTGGAATAGTGCTTATTTACTGAGGATAGCCTAAAATATTCAAAGGAAGATGTCTCCTGTTACCTGCACTGCTTTTACCAGGAACTGGATGTATAGTTTCAAGAGATGTACAAAAACACAAAAACTAATAGTTAATGTAAGAGTCAAGTAACAATTGTAATGGCAAATTATAAGTAAAATATTTACAAGTATTTAGAAAGAAACAAAAAAATAGTACTTAGAACTTCATTTTCACAATACTATGAGATAAAAGACATTACTCTCTTTTACAGGAAGGGAATCTGAGGCTTTACGATGTCATTCCTGGTCTCACATCACTTTTTTGCTGAGGTGGATTTCAATTCATAAAATGCAAATTCACAATCCTGGAAGTATTTTTCTTCTGCAACTGCATGTCGTATTTACTAGAGTACAGAATAGCTGGACATGTTCCAATGTCAATTTGTCTCTATACTATTATATCATTAACAATATCTTTCTTACAGAGGTTTTCAATAAGTATGAAACCTGCAAGTGTAATGCCCTGAGTTAGATTCCTGGTACCAAACCTGAGGTAGATTCCTGGTATGTATGTGTGTGTGTGTGTGTGTGTGTGTGTGTGTGTGTGTATATATATATATATATATATATATATTCTTAATGTATCGGAGAAATATTTCTGAGAAGTAGGGAGAAGAACTAATAATCAGTCTCTGATTATCAATGCAATTCCTGTGACTACCAACCACGGTGCTACAGTTTTTCATTTCTTTTTGATTAGGAGAATGAGGTTCATAAATAAATGCGTTTAAGGTAACCGCTGCGGCAGTGCAAAGATGAATTCTTAAGCCTTTTAAAATACTATACCACAAGCACTGTTCACATCAGATCTCCCCCTGGTGGGGATTATGATCTTAATTCACCCTGTTAACACATAGAAGTGAATATAAAACTCTCAATGCAAACTTAAGCATGACCTCTTCCAAGAAATCCTCTTTTACCAGTTTATACAAGTGCGATTTCTCTGAATGCAAATGCGTAAATGCTATTTAAGGGAGAATTTCATGCAAAATGACAACAAAATATGTCACATCTCCTCCTGTGATATTTATATGTCGCCTCTCTTTCTCTAGTTCACAATGCTGTCAAGAAGTCAACCACTATGTTTCTTCCTCTTTTCCTGCCAATTATGCTTGTACCTGTAGCGCCCACATATAAAATAGCTGAGCAGTGCACATTAGTGGAGTGAGAAAATTAATTATTGAGGATGTATCAGCATTTGAAAAGACACTTCACCAAAATAGGTCACTAGTAATTTAAATTCATGTAATCTTTTGATCCTCATGGTGTACAAATGCTTATATGTGACTATTGGTCTTGAAAGTTTTTCACATCATTTCTGACCTGAAAAAATTACAATAGAGACAAAGAAGTTATGTAGATCACCTGGCACTAACACATTTCGCTAGATAGGAAAACTGATGAATCTAAAACTTTATGATATCTAGAACCTTGTTTTACTAAAAGTAGCACTTTATAAATTTGTAGTTTTGTTCAGGATAGCAGGCACTTGATGAATCAAGTGTTTCTTTGTCAGTACCAGAGTTAATATTAAAATATTGCCCTATTAAGCTATATGTAGTGCTTTGTTCATACATATTTTAAATTTATTTTTCACCTCTTAGGGTCTAGCTTAACATATATTGGTTTTACCATTAAATATCAAATGCTCAAAGATTATGTGTTTCCTTTTTCCCAAGTCACCCAGCCTTTATATCCTGCCCTGAAATACCACTTGGACTATTTTCCAACTAGGCAAATTGATTCACAAGATGATGACACATTACTGAGCATACACTACTCCTCAGCCCAGTGCTAGTAGATGTGTGAAGCATGATTAATATCAGAAATCTTTTCAGAACCTAGAGTTTGGGCAGCTCAGTAATCTTTATTCCTGGCCCTGCTGCTGAACTTTACACTATCCATAATCTCTCTCTCTCTCTGTCTCTCTCTCTGTTTCTCTCAAGAGATGACCTCAAATTTGTAATCTCAGTTAGCTAGGATGAAAGCTGTGCACACAGTGGATATCTAAGTAAATACTCCAGTTTTAAAATGTCAATAAACAGATTTTTCTAGTAGAAAAACATTAAGTAATAATAAAGTTCTTTTTAAATAATAACGAATGTCTATTATTTTGGCATATTATTTTTGAAAGACATTTTAACATGATGTTGACCATAAGTCTTCTAAACGCAGGTAAAAGGACCTCTCTGTGTAATTTTTAGGTGAAATCAGTTGGACTTCCACTCCTGCAACCAGTGTCTATAGACTGGTTTCAGCTGTCTGATTGTTTTCAACAACCTGATGTAAACATGTATTTAAAGTATGTATTAATTTTATTGTGTGTTTCCATAATTCTAAATCAAGCAAGGCTGCTAGCTTGTCTATAATGGACATGTGATACCCCTACACAGTTTACAGAAGTGTCCATATTTTATGTAATCATGCACACATGTAATTTACCTTCCCAGTACTTCGCATAGAGAATGACGCTGGCTTACAATCATGAAGATAGGCAAGAATGGCGTGACTGTTTTCTTTCACTAAGACCAAATGATACAGTGTGCTTCTTCTCTTTAATCTCACAATGCCACTACAGAGATGTGTGCATTTTTGTATCACAAAATTTCCCTTTGCTATGTTGAGTTAGCTTTTTGAGTGGATTATCGTTATTTGTAAAAGAGCTTCAAGTGGAAAAGAACCTCTGGAGTTGAAATCCTTCCTGGATGGTCACACACACAGAGCAACGAGTGAGACACAGAACAGTTAAGGTACCTAGATCTTTAACAACTATAATTTGGAGAAAAAATAAAAATATGTACGCTGAAATCATATTCTACAAGAACACACAGATGGAAAAGGATATATATAAAATGTCCAAGGAGAAGCCTTTGTGGTAGCTGGAAAATGAGCGTAGAGAATCAGGAATTAGAATGAACCTCGGCGTGGTGCTGCATGCCTGTAATCCCAGCACTCAGGAAGCTGAGGCAGGAGAATCATTATGAGTTCAAAACCAGCCTAGGCTACAAAGTGAGCTCAAGGCCAGCCTGAACTGCAGAGAGAGACCCTGTCTCAAAAAGATAAAAAAAAAAAAACAAAAAAACAAAACCAGGAATTAGAATGAACCTAAAAATAAAACAAAAACTCCATATCGTGCACTGTAGGGAAGAGAGCCTGACTAAAGAAGCAGACCACTGGAGGGCGGGACCTAAAAATACCCATCTTGTCCCCTTCTTCCTTTCCCTGCGGCCGTTCCCTTTTCATTGTGCTTCCTGGCTTCCCTGAAGCGAGTTGTTTCCTTAAATCACAGTCTCTTTTCTGCAACGCCTTTCCTCACCGTAGCAGCGGTGGAAACTGCGGACCACGCGCTGAAACTTCCGAGGCCGTGAGCCGAAACGGAACCTTCCCCTTTAGGTTGTACGTGTCAGGCATCTTGGTGACCGCAATGAGAAATTATGAGGACACCAGCAAAATACTGGCTTTGTGCTGTCTGGGCACAATGTCCATTCCTGAGATCTAACCAGATAAATTTTTGTATATAATGTGATAGAGGAGAAAATAAGGTGATTTCTCCAGGTGACTTTCACTCACATCCCCTCCATTCTAATCCTCGGCCAGCTATTCAGCGGCTGTGTGTACACAGAACAATAATTTAAATTCTCTGTGCCTACTTAAAACAACCAAAAAAATCCTAAATCATTAAAGACCAAAAAATTGAACGAAATAATTTTACCTACCTTGTATGTTAACTATAGGGATTGAACAGTTACTTGTCTACAGTGCTAGTACTTAGCGCTAGGGTATGCTAAGCTGTCAGTGTGTGTTTGTTATAGACACTAGTCACTTAAATGATAAATTCACCTGCATTGAGCAAATAAATAATTTGTTGGTAATAAAAAAAGAGACACTTCTGAATGCAGTATAATGAAATATTGCTGCTCAAATTGTGTTTTGGGATTTTTGGTATGAAAATTGATGTTATTAGTTTGTGACAAGTCCAGAAACTGTTTAGAAACCAGTATAATGACTTGACAGGACAATTATTATCTCTTAATTCTTAAAGGAAAAAGTCGTTCTTAATTTCATACTACCACTTTATTTTTCACCAACTGGTTTCATTTTAATTTCTAAATATATTGCTCTGCAACAAATCATGATTAACGACAAACAGCAACACCATCAGAACTGGTACTTCCTTCCCCACATGCTGTGTGTGTGGACTGTTTTGCAGTACTTCTCTTCAGGAACTTTTATCAGATTCTTCCATCTATTTACAGTATTCATCTAGAAAGGAATTTTTTTTTATCTTTATTTTCGTCTTCTTTTGAGACAGGGTCTCGCTGTGCAGTTCAGGCTGGCCTTCAGCTCACTTTGTAGCCCAGGCTGGCCTCAAACTCACAACAATCCTCCTGTCTCAGCCTCCCAAGTGCTGGGATTACAGGCATGCACCACCACGCCCAGCCCAAAGGAATTTTAGAACCTACATTTTCTTCATGTTAGTCTACACGGATCTAGATGTCCATAGAAAAAGTCTTGTGAAGTTCTTTGCATTTCCTGAATATTTTATTAAGAGAAAACACAACTTCTTATTCATCTCTTATTGCATATTGATGTTATTATTTCATTCTCAAAGTATCTTAAAATAAACAACTTTGTACATTACTTGCACGAGAAAGTCTACAGTTTTGTGAATATAAGCTCTGCAGATGAAATTGGTTATAACATATGGATATCTGAAGCTTTTATTTATACCTTTCTCCCTAAAATTTTTTTCCAATTTGCGCTTTCTCGAGCCATGCTCATGAGCTTGCCAGTTTCCTCATTCTTTTTCCTCACTATTCAGATTCTGTTAGAATAAATGATTCCAGATTCTAGCTCCAAACGTTAAAGCCCAGGAAGATTGAAGGAGCTTCTTACTGTTTTATTATTTCCTTTTAATTTTTGCAGGCTTATGTACACTTTAGTTCCTTGCAATGTGATGTAATCTGCTTTCTGAGGCGTTTTTCTGTATTATTCCATCCATCACTTGAGATATTTGTCATTTTTTCTTTGAATTCTCTACTGTGGCTATTTGTGCTTTGTATGTGCCGTAAATACTGGCTTCTGGTTTGCTCTCTTAGTTTTTCTCTGTGTCACAGTAGAGGAAGTTACGAATATTGTTAAGATGAATACAGTTTCATCTGCTTTCTAGCTTTCCTATAATACTTCAAAATGTTCTTTCATACATAAAATCTGTTTCCATTTCACCAATATAATATTTTAAGCTCATTCATTTATTTAAATATTTGTAATTTTCAATTTAAGTATTCATCTGTATGCATGGCTGTTTGGCACTGCAAAAATAAACTTTGTAACCATATGGTTTATATGCAACCATATAAACAGAATATTATTCTGTTTCAATAATCAACAGAATATTATTTTTTTAAAACTTGGAAAAATTTTATCAAAACTTTGAAAACAAAACATATAGACACACAAAAATTAATATGAAGTAATAGTAAATTGCTATATGAATTTAAACATTGAAAAACACAGTGAACCACAGTTTTTTTCTTTTGTGTGAGATACTTAACCAAAAATGATTCCTCTGTATTACTCTGACACGAGGTCTGCATCTTCTGCATGCCCTGGGGAATTGCCACACTCTTCTTCAAAGTTTGGAGCAGCTCTTTTACCCCTGCTCTCCTGTGCAGTGGAACATTTCTCGGATGTACGGCAGCATCAAGTCTTCCCAAGCGCCAGGATTTTTCATCACAATGGCTCTCTTCATCCGTGTCCCCCTCTATCTCCTTTACTGTGTGTTGGGCCTTGAAGGGAGATTTCAACATTCTCACAGCTACATGTTTCACTTCTAGCATTACCGTTTTCCTTTTTCTTCTCCCTCTTCTTTCTTGTGGTTTTCCCATCAGTTTTAGTGATTGTTCTCTTTCAATTACCTATCTCGTAAAATGTTGTGTGAGTGATCGCTGTGAGACCAGGAGGCAGCCCAATGTTACCCTTTGGGGTCTGGTACAGACTTGTTAAGAGATGCTCAGAAACAGCAACCACGGATGTGACATGAGATGGCTGGTGACTGATCATGGTATATATTAATGTTGGAACTATGTCCCCACCCGCGGGTAGTCAAGGAAGGCTCTAGAGGGGGAGTGGGATTAAAGAGACAAGAGACACAAGAAACGGAGACAAGACAGGAGTCTGATCAAGTCTCGTTTATTGAGCAGAAAGCTCGGGCTTATATACAGTGCGGGAGTGGGGATTGACGTCAACAGGTAACTAGGCAACAGAGGGAGGTCCAGATATCAGGCAAGGTAGCCCAGCAAGCGCAGGGTCCTGAGTTCAATCCCCAGTACCGCCAAAAAAAAAAAAAAAAATAGTAACTCAGATATCACGCGAGGGTGGTCACAGCATCAGGCGACATTACGTAATTAACAGGATATTGACCATATATGGAAACTACAGGAAACTGACCATACATGGAAACTGGAACTTAATTCTCAAGATGGCTGGTAGTTTACAAAATGGATGCCTACCGCAGGTCTCTTCGCAGTCTCCCACAGGTCCCCCTTTTTTACTTTATTTATTAAAAGACCAAATCTCCTTGAGGGGACTGTGCCTATCTTAGGTCAGGATGCTTTCACGTGGAACCAAACTATACCTTACCTGTCACTGGAAAGCAAGGCAGCAAAAGGCCTTGTTCCTGTCTTAGGCGGTAGTTGATATTACACGTGAGCTCCAGTTGCCCATCTCTGGCTACCTAGTCCAGCGCACCAAGGTGAGAAAGCTGAAACAGCCCATCAATCTTACTGGGCATTGTTACGATTTGCCTTCTTGAGGTCTCCATCGGCCATGTCAAGCCTGTGATAATGGACCTGAATCTGTTTCATTTCTATAGCATCCATCATGCTAGTAAATTGTTGTCTAATAAGAGCCACCAATCTGTTAAAAATACAGGGTCCAAATAAAAGAAGCACTAAGAACACAATTAAAGGTCCCAATAGGGGGAGAAGATAGGGTAGGATTCCATTCCACACGCTCCAAAGTGGATTTTCGAGTAATTTTCTTCATCTCTTTACCAGATCTTCTTGAAGCCTTTTTATCTTGTCTCAAATGATGCCAGACTTGTTTGCATAAAAGTAACAGCGTTCCTGTAAAGCCAAACAAATCCCTCCCTGTTCTGCAGTTAAAAGATCTAATCCTCTTATTTTGGAGGACTACCTTTGCTAAAGAATCTATCTGATCTTGAATATCCTGAATAGTGCTAGACAAGGCTTGGACTTCATCAACTGTTTGATTAGAGAGTTTGTTATAAGAATGTATAGCAACTCCTATCCCTGCTGAACCTGTGACTAGAGCTCCTGAAATTCCTAATCCTACTAATAAAGGAATAAATTGAACTACCCTTTTAACTCTTTTAAGATGACCTACAGCATAATAAAAACTGGGAATAGGAATAGGTTCATCTCCGGGGACGATTTCTATATCAGGTAATAAGGTAGCTATAACACATAATCCTATCCAATTATTAGGCAAAAAGGTAAAAGCTAGATTTCCTCCACAGATAAATACTTGTCCTCTTGAAAGGCAAATAGAGGAACTATAAGTCATTGTTTGAATACAATCAGCAAAAGTAACGAATCCAACATCAATTGCATATTTGTTGCTTTGTAAACTTCCTTGTATACAGGAGATAAATTTAACAGCTACAGGTTGAACTTTAAAAGGTAAACCTAAGGTACAATTAGGATGTGTAGGGTTTATAACATTATTTAGAGTAAAATATGATGGAACGGCGAGAGGCATGAGAGTACCTTGAGTCATGCACAGCCAACATTCTTTAGCTAAATTAGGATTAGACACATTAAGAGCCATTAAAGTAGCCATTAGAATGTCTGAGGTTTGAATGTATAAATCAATTTTTTGTGATTTAGAAAGTGTGATGATTGGTTTTTAAAGATTTTAAAGATATTTGTTTTATGACGTTCTCCATTTGTCTTTGTACATTAATTTCTCTAATTTTGTCTTGTGGTCCGCCACCATCAGAAATATGTATTGGGGCAATTTTATTCCAGCACACCGGTTTACCTGGGGTGCCACGGCATGAAGCCTGAATATATTTATGACTTTTTAAAGTCCATGGAATATTAGACCAATCATCTCCAAAGGCACCAGTAGCAGTGCGCTGCAATATGGCTGTAAAATATACATTATTATCTATTCCTGTACATTCTTGTACTGATTCATAACAAGAAGAATGCATTGTGGTATAATAAGTAATACATTCTGTAGGACATAGTCCTGGTTGGCCACGGGGTATTACTGGAGGCCTATAATAACATTTCCAGCTTTGTATGTAGATTCCTTTTATGGTTCTCATGTATGTTAAGTAAGATATTTTATTACCGCAATCTGTGTAACTGGTATATTGTTCAGGCTTGGTTGTAATAGTACCTCCCTCACAGTCACATGGGGCACCATACATGCCCTGTCTGGCCAACTTACCTTGCATTCCTTGTCTACTCCATTTTATCAATCCTTCTTGCCACGGGGAAGATTGAAGACCACTATCAGAAAGTTGCCACAGGATGATAAATATTCCCAATGCCAGAATCCAAGTTTTGGAATCCATTATCTGAAAGAACTGTTTGTAATGCTTGGTGTAATGGAATACTTAAACTTTTTGTTATATGATTAATTATATAATTTTGTTTGTATTAAATTGGAGTTCG
>PVLD010007183.1:0-93521 GCA_004027595.1 Dinomys branickii | reverse complement strand
GACTTTCCCACGTCTCGCCCCGGCAGCCTGGTCCGCCCTACCACATCTCCCCCGGCATCTCAGAGAAATACGCCCAGTTTAAACTTCCCAGCCGAGGTTCTGGCATTCACGCTCACCAAGTCTGTCTCGAGCTGGTGGTGTTTATTAAGGAGGTTCGCTCCCTTGCTGCTCACCCGGTCGCCATCTTCCCCGGATCCTCCAAATAGTCATTTTAGAGAGGCCAAAAATTAAGGAAAGGGTCCACCTGGAGAGGAAGGGTGGCCTCTTGCCAGCAGCTAGAAAATAAAAAGACCCACGGTTCTAGAGCATTAAAGAACTGAATTCTGCTGACAGTCCTGTGAGTGTGGAAGTACATCCTTCCCCAGGCTTAGATTAGATATAACTGCCTTGCCAATCAACACCTGTACTGAAGTTATGTAAAACCTTGTAGACCCAGTGGTACCTAAACTTCTAACCAACGGAAAATGTATGGTTATACATGTATGTTGTTTTAAGTCAATAAGTGTGTTTTAACATGTTTGCACAGCAATAAATGACTAGTTCATACTGTCAAAAATCCTACTCATCAGGGCCACCCCCTTGGCACCCCATTCTGTCCTTTTTAGACAGAAGCTTTTTCCCCCTCTCAATAAATACTACTCTTAACCTCCATTGTTCCTAGTATTCATGCTTTGATTTTTACAGCACACAAATTTGATATATCAGACATCAAGCAGGTTGGGAATTATATCTCCTTTATATTATTGGGATTGTTTGGAGGCCCTATATTGTCTCTATATCCTATGCCCTGCATCAGTTCCATCTGCAGTGGCAAAAGGAGGCACTTTGTTTTAATAATCAGGTTTTGCCCGAGCGGGAGAATGAGTTATACCTTTCTGAGACACTATTTCTCCAAAATAAATATATGAATGTAAGATACTATTTTTCAGATTTGCCACTGTCATTTTCATTTTTGCTACTATGCAAGCTCTAGTCAGACAGGACATCACAAGCCTAAAGGCCTGGCTGAGACTGGAGGAGTGTGAGCTCCACACCATTCTGCCCAGTCTGAGCTATTGAGTGAGACCTTGTGTTAAACAAAAGAAAGCAAAAAACACTGAGGTAAGAAGTTGGAAGAGGAGGAGGGAGGAGGTAAAAGAGAAAAAGGAAAAGAAAAGAAAGTAGCTGGTGGGGTGGGTATCTAAGACATACCGGTATTTGAGACCTCCATTCTTTTTTATTTTAAGGAGAAAAGAAAACAACAACAAAGATCAAAAACAACCCAACAACAATAAAAATGATACAGAATTTCAAACAAGATGAAAGGATATTAACAGTGGTTGCTCTATTACACATTGTTCTCTTCAGTAAAGTCACTCAGATTATTAGATGTAAGAATGCAGGATTGGTCAAACCACTAAAGAGAATAAAAATAATTTTAACAAACATTAGAATCGATACAGTTTTACAGATCAAGATGGTAAGTATTCAAGAATTATTATGCTGCATATTGTTCTTCAAATTATTTTTGTTTTTTACTTGGAGGATTCAGACATGTACAAAGCATGTCTTGGTTTACATTAGAATGACAAAATTAATATTTTTCTTAATTTAAAAATCATAAGGTAAATATTCCTGTTAAAAATAGGCTAAAAGTTAGGGAAAAATCCTGAAAGTAGAGAGAAGCGGAATTATGCTCTGGAAAGGAGGTCAGTGTGATAGATTCTTTCATTCTAATTTTGGAAAAGCGTTCTTCTTTACATCACCTGATCGTTTTATTCTCTGTCACTTAGAAGTTTTCTTTTGCTAGTTGATTCAGTTGTCTATATTCACTTTCCATGGATGGTTGGGAAACATTTGACACTAATACCACATAACTCTAATTCTTATATTTTTTTTCTCTGTCCTGTTTTTTGAGTCAAGTTCTCACTGTGCAGTTCAAACTCATCTTAAACTCAGTATGTAACCCAGGCTGACCTTGAACTCAAGGGGATTCTCTTGCCTCAGCCTCTCAAGGGCTGTGACTACAGGCATGATACATCACACCCCGCCCTCATTCTGCTTATAAATCTCATTAATAGAAACAAAGCAACTGTGGAGGGTAATCAAGAATAATTCCTATGATTATCACAACTTTGTACTTGGGAGGTCTAGGTATTTCCTGGAGAAAGTAGTAGTAGTTTAGGGAAACTGGTTTTCCCTTTTTCTGTTTTTCCTGTACTTGACAGTAAATTTGAGAACCTCCTCATGAGCTACACATCTCTGGCCTTATTGTGTGTGTGTGTGTGTGTGTGTGTGTGTGTGTGTGTGTGTGTTTGAGACAGTCTTGCTGAACTGATAAATTATAGCATGTGGGCTTGAATTTGTGATCAGTTTCCCAAAATAAAGGCATTACAGCTTTGTGCCACCACACCTAGTTTAGGAAACCATTTTTTTTGAGAGAGAGAGACAGAGAGGGGTTTTTTCTGTAATTCAAGCTAGCCTTAAATTCACTCTTTAGCCAAGGCTGGCCTGGCAATCAAGGTCATCCTCCTGCCTCATCCTCCTGAGTGCTGGGATTACAGATGTGTGCTGTGACACCTAGTGCAGGAAAACTTCTTGTACTGGCTGAAGGGAGTGCTACTTCAGTATCAGTTTGGAGTAAGCTTATCTCATTTCTCAGTGTATCTCCAAGAACGTCGGTCTTTCAGTGTCAGAAACAAAAATCAGAGGTCTTGCCAGCCTTAGAGAAGGTCTTCACCTGCCCCATCTGTGAGAACTACCTTCCTGACCTGTCTCTATAGGCTGTGGGTACAGATTTTGCCATTCCAAGGCTATACTTTCAGGGATCGTTTCTATAGTATGTTACCAGATTTTGCCATTCATCCCTCTTCTTCTGCAGGGAGGAATCCCATACTCCGAAGTGCTGTCCTCTGTGCAGGGCTGCATCAGACACCTGGGGCTTCCTAACAGCTGCTGAACTCAACAACCTGTCTTCCTGCCTTAGACAAGCCAGGCCCAGCCTTGGCCCCCACTCTGGGGAGCAGATCTGTGTGGCACAAAGGGAGGAAGAGAGGCTCATCTGTGAGCTGGACCGGGATGCCCTGCAAAGGGCCTGCTGACAATCACGGGAACACAGCCAGGTGGAGAGTGCTGCTAAGGAGCAAAAGAAGGAACTTCTGAAGAAAATACATTCTTTATTGAAATAGACTCCGAAAATGAGAATATCAATGAGGAAACTAGCAAAATTCAGTCCTTGGTGAAATATGTGGATCAAAACTCCATGTATGAGAACACGCATCTATTTCTTTATAAAGAGGAGCGATGCCATCTGGCCACACTAGACAAAGGACACTGGACCGACAGCAGAGGGTATTTTATACCAGTGAAGCACCAGTGAAATCTCCCTGACCCAGCAGACAGAAAGGGTGAGGGAAATGTGTCAAGAGCTGGCTCAGATGTGTCATATGCTTGCCGTGGAGCTGTTCCAGGACTGAGGAGATGTACTTCAAAGAACTGAACTGGTACCAACGCCAAAGTCCCAGCCAGTGAAACCAGACCTCATTTCAAGGAACATTACGCACTGGAAGATGTACTTAACACCTCCCAAGTGCATAGTGGCATGACTCAGGGATGGGCCAGTCACCGTGAGCCTTTCTGAGGACCACAGGAGTAGGACATTTGGAGCTGACCATCACACAGTGTGCCTGCAGAGCCCGATTAAGAACAGAAAATTTTCTTTGGTGGGGCACTGGGCCAGCATTGCCTAGAGATGGATGCGGCCAGCCCACTCTAAATGGATTCTTAGGATCTGTCCAGATCCAGGTATGAGTGCCACTGACAACATTTTTGATGCCAACAAAGTATTTTCTTCTCTTTTCATTGAAGAACAAGCAGTCTATCCTCTTCACCATCTCCCCATTCCTAACTCCCTCTGCTCAAGCCCTGTGGGTGGGGTTGGGGTGTTTCCAGACTATGCTCATCTAGCTGTGAGTTTCTATGATGTTCACTACAGCTCTCTCCTGCATGCTTTCATTCCTTCCTCCTCTGTCCTCTGAAGGCTTTCCTTTGCAGTGGACCCAAGTAAAGCCATGCTTCATGAAGATTATGGGGAAGACCACTGTCTGGAGAGTCTGACCCTCAAGCCTTGTCTGTCAAGCAACATGTCTGTGCCTAAAGTCTGCCATTTAAGGAAGCATGATCATGGAAGGGTTTCAAAAAGCAATATTCACATCAAATATTTTAATTTGTTAAGTAAGTTTAATTTTAATAAAATGTTGCACAAGCATCAAAAATATTCTACTCATTAATTTCCTTCCAATTGTACTCCTTAACCCTGATTTATGAAAAGAGTGAATATTTTAGGCTTTTTGGACTGTAGGGCATACGCAGTATCAACTTGATAGAAAAGCTATCACAGACAATGCATGAATAAGTAAATGTGGCTGCATTCAGAGTAAGTCTTTATGTGTAGTACCAAGGATTGAACTCAGGACCTTGTGCATGTTAGGTAAGCATTCTACCACTGAGATACAGCCCCAGTCCTCAAAATAACTATAAACAAAGATAAATTTGAGCCATAGAGGAAAATAGATGGACCTTGAGGCCATACTATTAAGTGAAATAAATTAGACACAAAGTTTAGGTATCACATAGTTTCACTTACATAAGAAACCCAGAGTAAAAGTAAAGAGCAAAATAAACAGTGATTGGAAGTGAGGAGATAGATTGTTCTCAAAAGGTGCAGGGGGATCAAGGGATGGGGCGGCAAGGGACAGTAGGGATGAGAGAACTGGGACACAATGTGTACATGTGTCACCTTTACACAAGGATTGTGAACAATATGTACAAACATTACACACTGCAAGCATGTACAAAAACAATAATGAAGAGGGTCAAGAGGTTTGTGGAGAGAAGAGGAAAAGTGGACAAAAAGGAATTAAAATATGCCATGTACATGTACCAACTGCCCACTGGGAATGCAAACATCGTTGACCACACAAATGTACTAACAAACTAAAATGTAGACATAACTTTATGCACAAAACTGGTGATGAAGTCTATTTAATCTGCAGCCATGGCTTACTCAGCCTTAGTTAAAGCCAACAGTTACATGGCAGAGATAAATCAACTGAGGATCAGAGCAAAAGCCAGAAGTATGCTTCCTCAGTTATCTACTCAGAAATCCATTTTAAGACAAAGATTTAACTGTTCTTAAATCAGATTTATTCTGATTTTTATAAATTGATTCATCAGACATTCTTCCATGGAGACTGCTACCTTTTCATTATGAAAGTAATAAAGGCATCTCTGTCCTGGGATAAATCTTTTTCCACTTTTCAAATGTCCAAATTATTTCATATGCAGAAGATCATTTAATCTTAAAAGTACTATGTGAATGAACATCACGTGTATTAATAAATCAATTTTAAATATAAAGCAAAACAGATTAATAAGCTTATAACAAATAAGCACTGGGGTATTTACCCTCTTAATTCAATATTCTTTCCTCTATGGCCATGATCCATAACTGTCTTCTTCAAAGCCTAAGATTACTTATAAACTATAAAGAGAATGAAAAATTATGTTTGTGTCTCAGCTTGCCATTTATTATATTGTTGACATGTTTTTTAAATGATTGATGCATTTCCAGATACCAAGACTAAGAGTGTCTTTAATTTCAAGTAATAGTTACAGACTTAATAATCTTCTGTTAACTACAGAATTAGAATGGTAAGTGTGGAGTCCTTCCCAAATTTCAAAACAGGCTTAAATTATGATACTGTTTATTTCTCGTTCATCTTCTCATTCTTTACACTTCACTGCTTTTAAATATGTCATAAGTAACACAGTTGAGTTGTCTTGACAGGCTTATACTAACTTTCCTACAGGAAACCAGCTACATGTGTATCAGTGCACACATGAGGGCATCTGGTCATTTCTCTATAAGTAACATTCTATGTTGTGTAAGTAGGGGACATATGATTCACATTATAGTGTTATTATAATATGTTAAGTCACCCCCACGTGCATTTGGAAATGAGGACAATGATCGCACAGAGTGCAGTCTCTTCAAAGGCACATATTTTCATGTGCCTACTACACATAATTTATTATAGACTTATATTATAAAATATGAATATTTACAAAATCTTCATATTCACTTATTATTTTAATTAATTTCAACTGTAATTCTTCCAAGCCCAGGAGTCAAAAAAATATGAAAATATACTATAAGCATATCATTTTTTACATAGTCACGAGATCTTATTCAAGAGGTTATTGAAGATATCTTCATGATGACAAGTATTGTAATGGAAAAGAGAAAGCCATGTAAGGATTGCCAATACCTAATTGTCAATAAGCCTAGAAGGATGACAGATAAATAGATTATGAAAATTGATTGAAATGAAATGGACAGTTCATTTTGTACCTACTGCATCCATGAAAAATGTTCTATGTGCCATGATGAGACAAAGGTACTTGCTTAGCCCTCATAAATGCAAGGGTTGCCCACATGTATGTGTAGCAGCTGGGGAACAGAACGGTGTTGGTTTGCACAGTGGTTGACCTGGCTTTGAAAGAAATGTACAGGAAAGGAGAGAACAAAGGTATTAACCAACTGGAGGACTATACTGAGCGCATTACTTTTATGTCAATTTTTGAATTTGATAATAAAACTAAAATAAAGTAAAATATTAAACACTAAAAGTGATTTTACATATCCAGCATATTTTGAATAATAAATCAGATTATGTATTGTATGTCAGAGAATCGTTCTGAAGCACAATGAATCAATTTGCTAACAAGGCAACCTTTTTATTACTTTAAAGCTCAGATTTAAAGTATTGTGTCATATATATGTATTTCCCTTCCTTTTCTCCTAGCTAATTGTACTACTAATTTCTAGTAACTTATTGAATGGGACAGTTAACGTTTAGTCATGTGATCAATCTTGCATTCAGTCTAATAATCTGAGCAACTTCAGTGAAGATAACAATATGTAATGTAACAACCATTGTTAATTTCCTATCATTTTATTTATTTTTTTTACTTTTATTTTAAAAGTAAAAGAACAAAAACATTAACAAACAGACACAAAGTAGCATAAGAATAGTACAATCAAAACTGAGTTACAGATAAGGTGACAGGGAATCAACAATGGTTGTGGCATTACATAATTGATAACTTCAAAGTGTATACTCAGGAAAACAGATATAAACATGCAAAATTGATCAAACAAGTAATCATCAACTATTCCTTACAATAAAGTGACCTAAGTCAGTAGTACAACTATGTTAGATATGCTGCATATATATACATACTTAACTTACATAGATAGATAATTACCCTTCCTTCCTTTTTCATTTTTTAATATAATTTTTCTTTTTAAAGTGTGAAAGAAAAAGAACTACATCAACAACAACAAAAAAAAGTGGAAAGCGTTAAGAGACACAAAGTAGCACAATAACAGTATAATCAGAATTGAATAATAGACAAAGCAACAGGAAACCAAGAATAGTAGTTGCATTGCATAGTGATATCTTCAAAGTGTATGCTCAGGAGAACACATATAGACATACAGGATTGATCAATCAGTCATCAACTATTCCTTACCATTAAGTGACATAATACAATAGTAGAACCGTGTTAGCCCTCCTGGACATATGTAAATATGTACAAACATACATACATTTTTGCCTATTTCTTTTCTCCTTTCCCTCATCCCATCTGTTCTTTACTTTTGAACAGATTTCCTTCATGTCTCTAAGTTTATATTCCCACCCTCAGGTTCTTACACCAGTGACATAATACGTTGCTTGCACATGTACCTCTGATTTATTTCACTTATGCGTACAGTGTCTAATTGTGACCATTTTCCTACAAAGGTCCCAAATCTTTCCCTCTTTATAGCTGAGTAATATTCCATTGTATAAAAATGCCACAGTTTTTTAATCCAGTCTTCTGACGGACATTTGGGTTGCTTCTACAATTTAGCTATTACAAATTGCGCTGCTATAAACATGGGTGCACATATATCAGAGTGATATGATGTTTTCAGATCTTCTGCGAAAATACCCAGAAGGGGAATAGCTGGTTTGAATGGAACCTCTAGACCTAGTTTGCTGAGAAATCTGCAAACTGCTCTCCACAGTGGTTGCACCAGTCTGAAATCCCACCAGCAGTGTAGTAGAGTCCCTATTTCTTCACAGCCTCACCAGCATTTGTTATTGGATGATTTTTTCACACTGGCCAGTCTTACTGGGGTGAGATGAAATCTCAATGTTGTTTCTATTTGCATTTCTCGAATGACTAAAGATGTTGAACATTTTCTCATATATTTATTTGCCATTTGTATTTCTTTATCTGAGAAGTGTGTATTCATCTCATATGCCCATTTCTGGATTGGGTCTTTGAATTTGGACAGGTACATGTTTTTTAATTCTTTGTATGTTCTAGATAGACCTTTGTCTGACGAACAGCCAGCTAGGATTTTTTCCCAATTTGTGGGTTTTCTTTTTACTTTGCTGGTGATTTCTTTAGATGTGCAAAAACTTTTCAGTACGATGAGGTCCCAGTTATTGATTTTTGAAGTGTTTCCCTTGCAGTTTCATTTTTGTTCATGAACTCTCTGCCTACTCCTATGTCTTCAAGATTTTTACCTACTTTCTCTTCCAATAGATTTAGAGTTTCTGTTTTAATGTTGAGATTTGTGATCCATTTTGACCTGAGTTTGGTGCATGGTGATAGCCTTGGGTCTATTTTCAGTTTTCGGCAAGAGGCAAGCCAGTTTTTCCAGCACCATTTATTAAACAGGTCATCCTGTTTCCAGTGAGTTTGGTTGGCCCCTTTGTCAAATATTAGATGGCTGAGTGTGTTTTTCGTTGTGGTTGCATCTTCCAGTTTGTTCCATTGATCCTCAGGTCTGTTTTTTAGCCAGTACCAGGTTGATTTTATTACAGTAGCTTTGTAGTACAATTTCAGGTCAGGGATTGTGATTCCACCTGACTTGTCCTTGTTGCCCATGATTGCTTTTGCTATTCTGGGTCTCTTCTGGTTCCAGATGAATTTAAGGCATATTTTCTCTAGATCTGTGAGGTATGCTAATGGTAGTTTAATGGGAATTGCATTAAATCTGTACAACAGTTTTGGTAGTATGGCCATTTTCACGATGTTGATTCTTCCTAACCATGAGCAGGGTATGTTTTTCCATTTATTGAAATCCTCTTCGATCTCTTTTTTCAGAGTACTGTAGTTTTCACTGAATAAATCTTTCACATTCTTTGTTAGATTGATTCCTAAGTATTTCAATTTCTTGGATGCTATTGTAGAAGATATGGTTTCCTCAATTTCTCTCTCAGTCTGTTTGTTGTTCGTGTATAGGAATGCTATTGATTTTTGGGTGTTGACTTTATATCCAGCTACGCTGCTGAATTTGTCGATTAATTCCAGGAGTTTTCTTGTGGAGTTTTTGAGGTCCCCCATGTATAGTATCATGTAATCTGCAAATAGTGATAGTTTAACTTCTTCCTTTCCTATCCTTATTCCTTTTATTTCTCTCTCTTGTCTAACTCCTCTGGCTAATGCTTTCAGAACTATGTTGAATAGGAGTGGTGACAATGGACATCCTTGTCTTGTTCCTGACTTTAAAGTGAAAGTTTTCAGTTTTTGTCTATTTAGTATGATGTTAGCTGTTGGTTTGTCATAGATGGCTTTGATCAGATTGAGGTAGAGGCAATCTATTCCTATTTTTTCTAAGGTTTTTAACATGAATGCATGTTGGACTTTGTCGAAAGCCTTTTCTGCATCTATTGAGATGATCACGTGGTTTTTGTCTTTGGCTGTATTGATATGATATATTACATTAATTGATTTGTGAATATTGAATCATCCCTGCATTCCTGGAATAAATCCAACCTGGTCATGGTGTATAATTTTCCTTATGATTCACTGTATTCTATTTGTTAGTATTTTGTTGAGTATCTTTGCCTCTATGTTCATTAGAGAGATTGGCCTATAGTTGTCTTTCTTGGTTGGGTCCTTCTCTGGTTTTGGTATCAGTATAATGCTTGCCTCCAGAAATGTGTTAGGGAGAGTTGCTTCCTTTTCGATTTCACTGAAGAGTTTGAGGAGTGTTGGCATTAAATCTTCTCTGAATGTTTTATAGAATTCTGCTGTGAATCCATCAGGGCCTGGGCTTTTCTTTGTTGGTAAGTTTTTAATGACATTTTCAGTCTCATTAATTGATATTGGGTTGTTCAGGATTTTTACGTCTTCCTGATTCAATTTTGGTAATTTGTACATTTCTAGGAATCTGTCCATTTCTTCTGAATTTTCTATCCTATGGGAGTAAACATTTTCAAATTAGATATTAATGATCTTTTGAATTTCTGTGGGATCTGTAGTGATTTCATCCTTTTCATTCCTTATTGCATGAATTTGAGTTCTTTCCCTTCTTTTTTTAATAAGGTTGGCTAGGGGTTTATAAATTTTATTTATTCTTTTGAAAAACCAGCTCTGTGATTCACTTATTTTTTGTAGAGTTTTCTTCATCTCAATTGCATTAATTCCTGCCCTGAGTTTTATAATCTCCTCCCTTCTTTGGGCTTTCAGTTTGGCTTGTTGCTCTTTTGCCATCATTTCCTATCATTTTGTTTTCAAATTCTGTATAGTTTTTATTGCTTTTGAGTTATTCTGTCTTTTTTGTTGTTATTTTGTTTTTGTCTGTTCTCTTTAAAATAAAATAAAGTGTCATGTCATTCCAAATGAATTACCTAGTTAATTAAGAACTATAAGAATCAGCACCAATGTACATGTACTTCTTTTACAGATATAGTTTGACATCTCTGACTAGAGACTCAGAGAGAAATAAAATATTTACCTTTTCTTACAATGTTGCTGGTGAGGCAATAAAGTCTTATATTCTCATTCATAGTTTGGCAATGTTGAAAATATTTGACTGTTAAAGGAATTTTGAGAAAAGTAGATATCCTAAATTCTCTAAATTTTAAGTGAAATAAGTACCCTAAGTCACTGGGAATGATAGGCTGGTGAAATAAAACTGATGGGAGGCCGTTCCTGTGTATGTGTGTGAATGCATGAGTGTATGTTGCTTATGCAAATTTGAGCCTGATGCAAAAATGCTTATCTGTTCACATTAATATTTTTTGATGCTGAGAATGTTACTTAACTTCTTTAAGACAGTTTTCTTTTCTCTAAAATAGTATTCATAGTACATTTTTTGAAATATTATTGTAAGTATCATATTCACAGATATAAAGTCCCTCACAGTACTGGGCATGTGGAAATCATCAATAAATACTAGTAATTATTTTCAATTCAGAAAGCTGCCAGGAAAAATGAAAAAATAATCTTAGGAGATACTCAATTCTTAAACGTCACATGAGAATTGTGTAATCAATGTACACTGAATAAAATCAGTTTATCATTGACTGATTTCAAAAATGAAGCACAAGCAATAAGAAGTAATTTAGAAAGCTACAGTATAAGTATCAGTTGTTTTCTGAACTTTTCATATCCCTAGGAAAGTTCTAAGTACTTAATTAAGTTAATGTACAAGATTTGCAATAGAGAAAACTGCATGCGGTTAATATCTACTGTGTAGTTAATTATTCCCCAATAATTTAGCATTTTTAAAGATAACTTCACAATCTTAGGAAGCTGATTATTTGAGATGAGCAATGTTCCTTTTCTTTCTTTCTTTCTTCCTTGGTTTGGCCTATCCACATATACTGTATTGTAGCCATTATAAGTGATTTTCATTTCTATAAACACCCTAAATTATCTTATACTGTAACCCTTTAAATACAATGTTCCCTCTATCAGGAATACTTTATTACAGTTGTAAAATGCACATGGCCAGAGAATGTTTTAGAGCATTGTACCTTTTGCATAACATGAAGAGGCCACTAGATGACATATATGAAATACGCGTGGAAGAATGCATACTACTCAAAGGAACGCATATTGCTTTATTTGTTTGCCAAGATTTCTCTCAAGATATATTCTGATTTCATGCTTGGTAAACACTACAACTGAATATTTTTTACAGCCATATACAGCATTACATACTTCATCTTCTGTGCTTCTAAAATATTCCTTTTTCTTACCTACTATAAAATTTAAAATCAGTGGAAACTGTTCAGAACTGAGTACAGAAAAAGAACATTTCTTAATGTCTTACAATTGTCTCAGTTTTAAAAAATGTAATAGCAACTCTGGAATTCACAACTCTGTATTCTGAGATTCACATCTATCAAAATGCAACGCAATGTTTGTGATGTAGTCTCCAATAACACATGACTTTACTAAGAGAATCCAAATATTTTTAAACTAAATATAAAATCTACCAAATGTTGTTACATAGATTTTAAATAATTTAGAACTTTACAATAGGATGTAATAATTTAAATGGGTTAGTAAGTACAAAATGTTTCTTGTTTTCTAGAAATGTTAAATAAATAAATATAAGGATAGTTTTCAAGGCACAACAAATTGGTTAAAAGTAGCTTTTTAAAAATTAGTATCAACACATATTTTGAAATTGATCCTACTATTCCTATTTTAGACTAAAAATGGGAAGTAAAAATTCACTGTCTTTAGGGGCTGGGGGTATAGCTCAGTGGCATAAGCGCTTGCCTGGCAAGCGCAAGGTCCTGAGTTCGATCCCCGGTACCGGAAAAAAAATTAAAAAAAAAAAATTCACTGTCTTTGAAATCTGTTATTCTCTTTGCTTTGCTGATTACTACATTAGTAACATGTCTCAATTGATTAGCATCAACTTCTGTTTTTGAAAAATGTTGGTCAGAATCTGTCACCATTGGTCTTAGGGTTTTCCAAACTGATTTATGTGACGTTTGCCTTCTTTTATTAATTTTATGCTTGTCTCACTCTTTCACTTTGACTTTTCCATACCATTTAGGAAAGAGCCGAAAAATAGCCCGCGAAGTTGTGCTCTTAGTGGATTAATGGGTCATTCCTTACAGGCTATCATTTCTTTCTTTAGGCTGCAACTATATTTTTAACTCTAAATTTACACAGCAATAGGAAATAAGTAAGAGAGAAGTCAATTCTTGATAGAAGACTTGGTACATGAGATTTTCCCTGTGAAAATGTTTTTCCTTCTATGGAAGTGAGTATTATGTAGCATGGTAATTGTAGCTAATTCCAGATCTGTTTAACCCAATAAAATCCTAAGTCTATCTGTTTCTAAAAAATTTGTTTTTGATCAACTAACATAGAAACTTCATTTATGCTATTCATATAAAAGTACTTTATTTAAAGCATTATACTCTAACTTTTGATCATTCTTCTATACTATGTGTGCTTTTTAATAACTATATTATTAGCACCAAGTATTAAAATAGAGTCAGCTAATTGTATAGTGATGGTAGATTAATTTAGCTTTTTTATCCCTGAAGAAATTTGCTTTTTTTCTATATTGTTTTTTGATTGTTTGTCTACCTCTTTTGTTTTTTGCAATAGGTGTTAATACATCTGAGAGTAGTAGGTTACACTTCAGTGGACTTGATATTGATAATTTTAAATAATTTAATGCCCACTATGAGTTAAATTTGGCCAATGTAGCATGAATAAATGTAATATAGCATGATATTAGTTTGATCAGGAACATTATTAAACAATCACAGAAATAGCATAAACAATGAACACAAACATAATTTTAAATTTAAAATCAAGCATTAAATTCTTAAATAACTCTAATTATTAGCAAAAATGTATATTCCCCAAATCATTCATTCATTTATCAAAGAACCAACCAATGGAGTAATTTTTATCAATCACTGTACTTTTGAAAACAATTTTAATTCATCTCATATATTCTTACCCTAGATTTAAAATTTTTATACGTGCAAATTCTAGAATAGCAATTTTTAATTTCATATGACATTTTTAAATGCTCTGGCTACATTAATGAAAGTATTATTACAATATATGTATTCGCAATTTCCATGATTTTTGTGTTGTTATTATATTAGTCTAACAGAGTTTATTGATCATCAAACTTGTTTATCTCCAAAAATTCATTAACTATTTTTTATTTACACTCATACTTCAGATTTAAACCATGAGACACTTCGCATTCACTAGTCTAATTTTTTAAATCATACTTTCATCATCACCTTTTTAAATCTGCAATTTTTTTATAAAATTTCAAAAAGATTCAGATGAAAATAATAAAATTTAAACATCTGCAGCCCCATTTACCACATATAAAATACTCCATTGCTTTCATGTACCACTCATAAACATTTATTCTACTGGGCAAGACAGGGAGTGTTTAGCTACAGCCCTTGATATGAAGTTGGCTTTCCATAAATAACCATTCAATATTTAAAAACTTATCCTCCTACATATGTATAATGTGTGCCTCCTACAACTTAAAGTTTTATCTTATAATTATTCATGTTATAATTGTGAAAAATTATAGGATAACAACATATAATATTTTAACAAATAAGCAGCATTATAATACTTGAAATAGTTTTATAAAAGCATATGATTTGTTAGGTAAAATAAATCTCTTTTTGTAACATTTGGCTTTAGTTAGAAGAGTATTACTAGGGAGCCCCTTTTAATCTATCATAACTTCCACTGCTCACCTTGGCATCTCTTGTTAGTAATATGGCATGGTGAAATGACACCCTCTTTGGTGTCAAAAAGATGACAGATTTAAATTCTGTCATTTTCTTCAGGATTTATAATGTGCATAAAACCAAAAGAGTTAGAAATGTATTCCTTAATTCTGTTCCCAGAGGGTTAAGATAATAAACATGGGATCTTATATATTGTGGTTATTCAAAATATTGACTTCATTTTGTCATTGAGAATAAAATGGATAAAACACTGGGAAAAAATAAACGTGGTGACTATCTTCATTCATTTTTATATCCTGTGTGTAAGTTTGTCTTTGAATGATCATCAGATGAAAAAGGGAAGAATTTAGGTCTTTGAATAATTGTGTTATGAATAGGTAAGATTTGTTTGGACTTTGTGTTAGTGCGACTGATTTGTGGGGATGTCACAGAGTAATGAATTATCTTGGGCTGTTTAAAGACAGCTAATAAAATCCACAGCTTTGCCTAGTCAGCCTCATAAAGAAAACTGCCATACCTTTCTTTTGAGACACTTTGATAAAGCAGTTACAGACTGACTACTGACAGAAATGTTATCTCTCTTCTGATTAGAGGACGAATAGTTCCCAACTCGAGAGTAGCACACTTCTGAAATGAGATCTCATTCTTCTGTCCTTTGTCAGATGTTAAAATGTCATGGGAACAACAATAACATATTTCCTTACCAAAGCCCAAACCAACTGAATAGATGCTATACCCAACTCTATGTCAGAATATCCATATTATTACTCAGGAAAGCGAGACTGCAGCATGGGAATAATTAAGATAAGGAATCCAAGTAAGTTTCTGAAAACCTCTCAGCGTTAGACAGATTTCCACACCAAGAAACTGGCAGACCTGGATAAACACTGGATTTTTCTTAAAGAAAAACATCTTACCTAAAGTCAAAGAGAAAACCACAATGTTCCTTCCATGCAGGCTAACTAATCCACAACCCTGAAAATTCAAAAAGAATGGAGAAAGTTCCATTCTGACTTCAACAGTTAATTTTTTTTCTCTTAGGAAGGAGTTACAAAGAGATGTGAACAGGTGCCAGGGTGTCACTGTAGAGCAATGGCTCTCAAGACTTTCACCCAAACCTGGAGTGTCAGCATCACTTGGAAATGATTACAAAGACAACTTTTCAGGTTTTTTTCAAACTATTGAACCATAACCTTGGGCCCAATCATCTGTATTTTAAAAGCTACATAGGTGACTTTGACAAACGTTAAAATCTGAGAACCAATGCATAAAGGAGGCCTCCCATAGTGTGGTTCTATTTCTCTGTAACAAATCATCCTTAGCAGATTTAATTGATATTATCATTATCACTATCTCACAAATCCATTATGTCAGAGTCTAACTAGGTGGGCTTCCTCGGTCTCTCCAAGATCCAAACCAAAAAATTGACTGTGTGAACATCCAAGATGAAGACACTAAAGGAAGAATCTGATTCTGAATTTTTGATTCACATTCATTTTACTTCAGACTCCACTTCCTATGAGCCATTCTCAGTTTGGTGGCTTCTAGCTGAGAGTCACTCTCTGTCCGTGGAAACCACTCCTAGCTCCTTTCTACACAGTCTTCTCCACTCGCAAAACCAAAAATGGGCCCTTTTGTCACACCAGCCTTTGTCCTATTTCAACAATCTTGACGAACACAGTCATCACAGGAAGGTCACTGAGCATCTTAGAATTCTGCCTGGTGCATTTTTCCACCTTAATAAACTAGAAGAGACAAAAAAAGGCTCTTCTCAGTAGTGAGAACTATATGGGAGGTTGGTATTTTTGGGATGTCTCCTTTTGTTAAGGACATCTTTTTCCTTCTTTTCACCAAGAAGAGCAGTTTTAAAAAGTGGCAAATTCAGCCTGCATCCTTAACCTGAATGTGTGATGTGTAGGATTAATGTGCGTGTGTATATATATATGTGTGTGTATGTTTAATGTAAGATATATATATATATATATATATATATATATATATATATGATATATTTGTTTGCTTGTGTGCTTGCTGGTTTTGTGGCAGGGTCTCGTGCAGTTCAGACTGGCCTTGAATTATCTAACTCATCCTCCTGCTGCAGTGCTGGAATTACAGGAATGTGCCACCACACAGTGTTTCATGTATGTTCTTGGTAGGCATCACAGATCTATATTCAAAGATTTTACTCTAAGTCTTAGCCCTCTGAAATTCTTATCAGAGACCAATAAAGTTTACTAATTTCTCAAGAAATTAGTAAATTTGAAGTCATAAACTGAGGTTTAATTCTTATATATGGTTTTTAAACATAAGTTTTATGTTTCACAACTTCTAAAATAAAGATATATACTCTGCTTTCTCTTCAAATCGTATAAATCTTTCACCTTTTACTAAAATAAACATGTATCTCTTTTATATTTAGAAAGAATAAAATTAGGTGTTTGATTTTGAAAATGCTTGTTTTATATAATTTTTCTTTGGTACTAGGAACTGAACTCAGGACCCTGTGCTTGCCCGGCAGTAGCTGTGCCACTGAGCTACATCCCCGCCCTTGACTTATATAAGTTTTCATTTACCATTTAAATTAATGAAACACTATTATTCCTGTGTAGCCATTGATAATTGGTAATTATGGGTGCTCAGCATGGAAATTATTTGGATATATGAAAATTTCCTATTCTGTAACTCTTGTTGGGAAATATACATTTTATATAGCTGATTTCTTAGCACCTTTCTCAGGATAGGAGCGCGCCACTCTGGCAGAGCTAATCCAGTGTCCCTGCTCAGAATATTGTGCCTTATACAAGCGATGTACAGGCAAAGCTGACATTTCACTTTGACAACACTAATATAGCTGGGAACATCAAGTTTCCAGGTAAGCAGATGTAATATTGATTTCTCAGTTTGCTTTGCAAATTTTGACAGTATTAAAAAAGGAATGTGAAAGAATTTCTGTAGAACTAGTTCCATAAAAAGTAATTTATTAGTATTCCATTGCCAGTACTGATGAGTAAATACCTACCCGGTCCCTAAATATAGCAACTAAAAACTCTGGAAAAAATGTTCCAAAGTTGCCTAACACCAGAGAATAGCCACATACTGGAAGGGAGAAGAAATAGAGAAAAGGAAATGGTGTTGAAAATGTAACATCTTTGTGGCTTCCAGCATGAAGACATGAGGGCAGAAGTAGATTTATAACATGGTGTGGTCAAAACTCCAATAGAAAAATCACAGTCTTTTTGGATAAACACAGTCATCACCGCTAGGGTGAAAAATGGAAATTCCAGAAAACAGGACAAGGGAGGACCTAAGATCTGTCAAACTCAAGAAGAAATAGATTTGGGAATAATATTTTTAATCATACCAGAATTCTAAGTTGATATTATCTTCTACTTTGTGAAACACTATTGTGTATATCTATCAGTCTTCACTGGAAAGTATTCAGTGTGTGTAAGACCTTGTTTCCATGTAGGAGACTCAGAGCGATTGAAGTCCAGTGAAGATCACAGCATTTAACATTACGTTTTCTGTCCTTTTCCCCCGATCCAGAGTTTGATCATGGGTACGGGAGGGTGGGCCTAAACATTTGTATTTGAAACATGTCCATATATTTTAATCCATATAATTCTTGGACAAATAACCCAGTAAGAATGAAACAAGGAAGATTCATCAAAGAGGGCAAAGGAACTGCTGAGGAGCACACCAGTCCCAGCAGACGGTCTCCTTCGATTTTCCCATTTTCTTGGAAAAGCGAAAGCTCACTTTGCATTTTAAGATGTTAAAATGTCAGATGGGGCTGTAGCTCAGTGATAGTGTTTTCATGGCAACCACAAGGCCCTGGGTTCAATCCCCAAAAAAACAACTAAATTAAAATGTGTCAGATGTCTCAAGAGAAGTTTTATGCCAATTATCTATTACTGCTCAAAACAACCTGTCAGGGTGAGCATGACAATCCTTGTACTTATAAATGAATAATCTTGAGTGCAGAGAGATTGAACAATTTGATCAACAGTCACAGGCAGAACCTATGTTAAATTCAAGTCTATGAGATTGTTTCTAGTTTATGACACTTTTCCTAGGCCAATTCTTCTATGTTATGGTGTATATGAAGAATGTCCCCTCTAAGCCTCATGCGTTCAGAGGTGCAGCCTTTGAAAAATAATTGGGTTCTGAAGCACTACACTCATCATGGATTAGTGCGTTGATGAGTTCATGGTGAAAAGCTGGGGCCTGGTTGCAAGATTCATGTCCCGAGGGGTGTGTCTTTGGAGGGTGTATCTCCCTTCCCACCTCCCGCCTTCTTCCTCTCCTTCTCTCTGCGTGGATTGAGCACCTTTCTTCCAACATGGTCCTACCTCTGTCTTAGCCTTTTTGCCTTGGAGCCAACCAACCATGGACTGAATCTTCCAAAACAGAAGCCAAATAAACCTCTCTTACTTCAATTTGCAGGTGTCGCCCACTTGGTCCAGGAATAGGAATGACTAATATATTTGTAAAATATACAAATTAGACAAGGAAAGTATGTAAAGAAAGAGCATTTTCTCCTTGAAATTCTTTCAAAATGCTTATTCTAAATAGGTGAAGATGAATTAGAATTATTTTCAAAATCAAGTAAATTCCTCTGGAAATTTTTTTTCAGAATCTCTGATTAGACAAACACCTTAATATTAATCGATTCTATAAGGTAATTTCAGATATTTATGAAAAAAGAGAGTTCAATAATGCAAATATTTCTGAAAGGTTTGTTAAAGATCAGATTTATTTAAATAAATTTATATTACTTAATCAAATGTCTCTAATTTTGAAAGAAAAACCACAATTTATTACAATATTTTTAAAGGTAAGCCAAGCATTTTTTTCCTTTTTTCCCCTTAATGTTACTGATTTCATTTTCTTCTTGACTGAATTTAATATCACTCTTCTCTATCTCTTCTTCTCTAAGCAAAACAACCCAAAATGTGTTTATTCTTTGGTGAAGTAAAATTAACACTACTGAATTTCCTCTTGCAGTGAACCAAGCATAATACAGCAGAAATTTCCTGGACTTAGGTTTTCTTTGTCTCCACACTGAGCTGTATGACAAAGAGGGTAACCAGCCTCTCTTCATTTCCTACCCTGTAAAACAGAAATTAAAATATCCACTCTGAAAGGTACCTGTGATAACCATTAAATCTGTATGCAGATAAGTTTTGTGCCATAAAACAAAGTCTTTCTTACCATTATGGTGTTTGATTTTTAATGGCTTTGACTATCCATGCAAGTAGCTGTTTACCACCTCAGCAATAACCACCGAGTCATAAATATCACACTTTCTTTAAGTGGGGATGGGGAGATCTGCACTAATTAGTCAAGGTTTTTTTTTTTTTTTTTTTTGGTGGTACTGGGGATCGAACTCAGGACCCTGTGCTTGCTAGGCAAGCACTTATTCCACTGAGCTATATCCCCAGCATTCAAGGTTAAATTCTTCCTGTTTGCTGTAGGATTTTAACACTGCAGTCTTTCAGCCACAATGAACCCCAAGTTCTTATCCAAGTCATCTAGACCTCTAAAGAAATTGCAAGTTATTTCTAGTGTTCTTGAATTTTTATTGCAAAAGACAATCTGAACTGAATTAATCATCTCCTGACGTGCCATTATAAAGTGGTTAAATATTTATTTTTAACCTTCTCCAAGACACTTTTACCTCTTGTATCAGTCAGCGCTTACTAGAGAAACAGATTTTCTGCAAAATGTACAAATACATAAGGATTTATAAGATTGGGTTTCAGCGGCTGCCCACACAGTGAGGTGTGGGAGAGCACGAAAGGGCTCTCTGTGTGCTGGCAATCTAACGGGTCCAGTCAAGGGGCTGGAGCTCAGAGTCGTGTCCCACATGAGGCCATACCAGCAAGCCACGGGGTCTCCATTAGAAGGCTGAAGGCTGTGGGCTAGAAGGGAAAGATCTGTGCTGGAGGCAGAAAAGTCTGTGCTGGAAGCCAGGAGGGAGTGTGCAATGTGAATAGGAAGCGGGGAGCTCTTGCAAAAAAACAGAAGCGAGTCTTCCTTCCTCATTTCTCCTTATACCATACAGGCCACAAACCACCCTAGGTGGGCCTTCTGCTTTCAGCAAATCCCCTCAGCCACCCCCAGAACGACGCTGATCCAATTCAGTTGAGCTCATCTTCCTCAAATAGACACAAACAGTTAACTCTTATACCTCCCATGGACTAATATTAAACACTCTATAAAACAAAATATGTATAATTCATAGGATTTGCAGCATGATTAGTTTAAAAAACAAAAATGAGTGCGTTTTAGTTTCTAGAGTGATATGGTTACATTGTGACAACACAACAAATGTTGTACTTGAATTCTGAAAGTTATTTTTTTTCTGCTTCGTTCACTGTAGACATTTTAGTGCATAGTATTATGTGAAGATAATATACTTTCCTGTATGACAGCTTCAGATTACAGGATTAACTGTCTTAGCCACATCTTGAGCTTGGCAGTTAGCAATGTTACTTTGATCAGTGAAATTATATTTGTAAATATGCATTCACCACTCCCAAGTTGATAGTCTGTTCTGTTGACCACTGATAGCTACCTCGGTTTACTAATGAAAGTTTTTGTTGTTGTTGTTGTTACGAATAATCCTGTCATGAATGCTCCTGATAGAGCCCAGACAGGGACATGACCAGTTTGAATAAGCCCACTTGCCATCTCACAGAAGTGTAGGTTTCACAGAGGACACGTTCAGCAGGTTAGGATCGGTCCCCTGAGGACACACCCAAGGACACAGAGGACATATCCATCCCCTCAAAGGCCCACAAAGACTCACTATTTAAAAAACCTGTTATCCTGTAAAGGACATCTTCTCTGTTCCACCTGCACAGAGACGTCCTTCTCAGTCCTGCTGGGATGGAGTTTACATTCTTCTCACTATTTTCCACTCAGACACCCACCGTCAATGGTTACATATAAGCAGGAATCATGTCTGCTATCAGGCAGCCTGACGATGCTGAGAAGCAGTATCATTATGATGCTAAATTATATTTTGTCCTACAGGGGATGAAAATTTTCTTTTAATCACTATTACAGATAGATCGTGCAAACAAGGAAATGATATATGGAAAGCATTATTTTAACCTTCATTCAGAGAAAATATTATCAAAAGTTAAGTTCTTCCTTCTTACTTTCCCTTCTTTTAAGGTTAAAATAATCCATGTTATCATACTCATGGCATAATTTAGAAATGCAGCGTGTAATTTCAGGATATTTTGTACAGAAGTATTATACTGTTCTTAAACTAAGTCTTATTGGTAAAACTTAACTTATTGGTGAAGTCTTAACTAGAGAAATTTTTGAAAGTCATTTGACTTCACAAATATAAAATTCTATATTAGTGGCCTTGTATGTATCACCAGTTTTAAATTTTAACTTATAGAGAAATAAAATCTATTTTTATTAAAGTGAAAAAAACTAAATCAGTTAAAATAGAAGTCACTCTACTTTCAAATAATGCTATCCAGAACATGATGAATATTACAAGCTAATATTCTTGGAATTTGGAAATTAAGAAGAGTTTCTCTTCATTTTAAAGCAATAAAAAGTTTTCATTTTACCCTTTGCCATTATATGTGGCAGCATTTAACTTCCTTTTTTATATCTTTACAGGGTCTCACAGCTAAGACTTTCCTTGGGTCTGAGAAGAGACTGTGACTTGGATGTTAGCAGTGCTGGTGTTTCTCCGCTGTGTGTGCTGGGTATCTGATCCCTGTGATGAGAAGGTGACTAATATGAAGATTCTCTGTGTGAACTGTTCACATTTGAGGACAATTCCACTTATCCTAAATGCCTTACTACTAATGTGTCACATTTAGACTTTCTAAAATTCTATTTTCATGGCAGTAATTATTTCATAGATACCCATGTGGTCTCATATTCTGCTAATACAAAATGTCTTAAAGAAAACTTGGGTTATAAAAATAGTTTACTATATATTAAAAGCCTGGGCATTTGCTTTTTTATCTTATAACAATATAGAAAATTCTTATTATTACTTCATAGTTTTTACTAATTTAGGAAAATAAGTAGCATGTTTAAAAATAATTAAAATGTCGCATTAAGGGTGGTACAGAGCAGAAACAAAGGTGTATGTTGGTAACCTGGGAACTGGTACCGGCGAAGGAGAGTAACAAAGGGCTTTCAGTTATTATGGTGCTTCAGAACAGTGTGAATTGCATGAGATCCCCCAGGATTTACCTCTGTGGAATGTGATGATCCTAGAGATGCTGAAGACGCAGTAAGAGGACTGGATGGAAAGGTGATTTGTGGTTCCTGAGTGAGGGTTGAATTATCAATGAGAATGCCTCAGAGATCTCGCTTTGACAGACCATCTGCCCGACATCCCTTTGGTCCGGTGGTAGATGCTACGAGTGTGGTGAAAAGCACCATTATGCTTACGATTGTCCTGGCTATATCAGGAGACAGAGAAGCGGGTGACGGTCTAGCGTTGGGGACTACTAGAAAGTGGCTCTGAGCAGGACTTAAGGTTAACCAGTTGACTCTCGTGTTTACTTATGAGTTGTCTAAAGCTCAGGCACCTTTCTGACAAGATAAGAGCGCAGCTAAGGGCATTCGGCTCCAACCCCAATTAGCCATGGAAGACTTGCAGCTGCAGGCTCCACACTCCTACCATAAATATCAACCTAAAGAGACGGTAGTTCTCCTGACTGACATAATTTACTACTTGGGAAAATTCTCCCAAGGGCCAGTCAGATTCCCACGTTTTCTTGAGTCTCCTCTTCCTTTGTTTGAAAACCAAACAAGTACGGGCTGCCCAGAGAAGTCTTTGGCTACACTCAGAAAATATTGAAACTGTAAGAGTTAGCCTCTCCTGGAAGCTCTGAAATCATTTCCATTGTCTCATTTTTTATTTAAGCCTCCGCCGTCCACTCACTTGGGAGATTGCAGGCCTGATCAGCCTGCAATAATTTAGGATTGTTTAACCCAGTTTTCCGTAGTCTAGATCATATACTCTGTCCAGAGGAAGGCGATACCTTCACTCCCGCAGCAGGCGCATAGGATGGAGGTCAAGATCAGCATCTGCTCAAGCATCAAGGTCTGTGTCTCTTCATAGATCAAGATCAGCCTCACTCAGCAGATCTAGGTCTGGCTCTATAGAAGGATCAAAGAATTTCCAGTCCCGGTCCAGGTCAGGATCAGGACCCAGGTCTCTTTCACGACCTGAGGCAATCATTCTCCATCAGGAAGTCCAGGTGGAAATGCAGGTCCTGCAGGAATGGACTGAAGTTCAGAAGTTCGTCCTTTAGGGCAAAGATATTTTTTCTATATTGTTATAGGGGATTTGTGATGTCTGTAAATCATAAATTAGGATATTTCAACCATTTAATCAAAAATATTACTCCGTAAATTCATGGAAGTAAAATAATGTAAATTTTTGTCGAATGTATTAACATCTTATGGCCTGAAAATGTGGGGTTTTATTTGGCACATTTAAATAAAATGTTTCTAATAAAAAATTTAAAAATATAAGTAAATTTTCACTTGCATATTAAAAATGACAAGGTTATATCATGGTAGTACATTTTGAAATATGATAAAGAAGCATACTTAAAAATGATTAAGAAAATTTCAAGGTATCTAAATCGAGTGGCAGAAAATTATAAATCAGGTGGGAAAGTCTCATTCCTTTTGTGTAAATGTTTTTCTGCCTATATCATCTCTTAAGTTCTACCCTCCCTAGTTTAGATACAAGCAAATCTCAAGAACACCATTTATTTTTTTCTTTTCAGAAAATAGGATAAAAGAATAAAGTGATCACCTTCTCTACTTTCTGTATATGTTTTCTGGATAATGGAGAGACCCTAAATGTATATGAACGTCCCACAGGGCAACCAGACACATCTAACACCTTTCAAAAGCCAGTTATTTCTTACTTTATGCTTCTATGAAGTCAACTATTGTAGATTCCACATATAAGAGAGATTATATGATATTTTTCTTTTTGTATCTGGCTTATTGCACATAAACATAATGTCCTATAGATTCATCAAGGTCTTTGCAAATTGCAGGATCATTTTTAAGGTAGAAAAACATTCTGGTATAGATTTATTAACTTGAGTCTCTCTATCCATGGATTCTCACATTCGTGGATTCAGCCAAGTGTGTTAGAAAACATTTGGGAAAAAAAAACCTACCTGAGTATCTGTAGACTTTTTCCTTGTCATTATTCTATAAACAATACAATCTAACAGAAGTTTACACAGTATTTTCATTGCTATAAGTAATCTTGTTTTCAAGTATGCAGGAAGCATAGGTTATATGCAAATGCTATTCCATTTTCTGTAAGCAGTCAAGGTATCTGCAAAGAATCCTGGAATATATTGCCCATGAGTTCTAAGGGAAGACTGTACTATAATTTTTTTATTCATTCACCAATGTGTGGACATAGCTTGTGTCTACATCTCAATTACTTATGAATAATGTAGTTAAAAATGTGGTGAATTGAGAGAAATAAGATTCATATCAAGCAATATAAAATTGTGGTTATGTAGAGTGGATACATTTTAGAGATCTAATAATGTGTGGATACATTAGCCATATTATTTTGACATCAAGCTACTTTATTGTTACATTATTATTAGAATAGGAGAATATTGAATAGAAATAAAGAGTGAAATATGTGTATGGAATTAATATATAAACTTTGTAAAATGTACTCCCTTTGACAAGGCTCCAGGCATCCCATAATGCGCTCCCTTGTACCAAGGTAAATTCTGAAGTCAGTAATACTGCCACAGGTTTGGTGAACTGTGTTGCTCTGAATCTTTACCTAGGTTCTATGGCTAATGATGCATGAAGAAACTGAAGTAATTTCAACAGTCTCCAGAATCCATTACTTTTATAAATAAATAATGGAAGAAAAGCTAATTAACTACATTGACCAAAGACATTTCGTCAAACAGACACATGACACATATTTAGGAAGAAAGTCTAGGCTGAAATTACAGAAATTGTTTATACAGCTGACATTTAAATGTACATATCCTGTTATGAAAAAATTGTTGGGTTTCTAAAGTTGATTTTATCGTCTACCTACTATATATACATAAAGATTTAAAATCTCATGGAAATGACCAGCACATAATGTCTTTTAAGAGTGATGAGGTTTCTTCTTCAGATTTGGAAATCAACATTGCATACTGACTAGATGCAGAACAGGAAGAGGAGAACATATTAAATTTTGGCTTTTATAAATAGTCTAGGTGCAGTACTTTTCAAGGCAGGCACCTGAGAACCAAGTGACTGACTACAAAATTGTGGCTCGCATAGTATAAAGTGTGTCTCCCCCATTATCATACTGAGTACTGTAAAATTTTGGTTGCTTCATTAACAATAAATGAGGTATGACCAAGAATATCATGAGTGTTTAAGTTTTTTAAAAAGTTACAATAAAAGATGCATTGCCAATTAATTCTCCTCAAAGAGGCCCCCTCACTTACGTCACAGCCACTTATCCCTCATTTTGCCACGTTCTGAAGCAGATCTGGAAGTCCACTTTGAGGAGTATTTTAGTTGTTCTTTTGTCTTCAATATCCTGAAGTAATTTAAAGCATTATTCCTTGGTTCATGAATGCTTCTTCCACCAGAGAACAATTTGAACTGGGAACAATTTAGTTCATGAAGAGAAGTGCTTGGGAAAATGTTGCTTCTGTTCATAAACTCTGCATCAGATGATGAATGTGACCATAGCCACTCTGACATGTGGTCATCACTTCCTCTACTTGAGGAAACAGTTACGATCAGACCCATGCACACTTGCTGTGAAGCTGTTTTGTGTTCTTTTTAGCACATAACATACTGTACAGCATTATTTAATCCAGCTTGGCTCCATAGAAGTGCAAAGCAAGCATGGGGGCAAAAAGAAAGTACAGAGCTGTGGGGAAGGTGGGTAGGACATGCAGAATAGAGAAGGTAACCAGAATGTGTACAGCAAGAAAGGAAGACAATTTTGAAGAGAATACTCATTGAAGCAAAGCAGGCACATGTAGAAAAGCATGACCATAGTATGTTGGTGACTAATCTAGCCTCAGAATTCAAGATGGCGAAGTCAACAATCTCAACTATTTTGAAGAGTAAAGGTACTATCAGAGAGACTCGTGTGATGATGGGAACAAAGCAGAGGGCACAAGTGTTGGAAGAGGTGGTGAAATTTTTGTTACTGTGGATGAGTGAGAAGCAGCTGGCAGGTGATAGCGTCAGTGCAGCTATGATCTGTGAAGAAGCTGGGAAATGGCACCATCACTTACAAGAGGACCCCTCTGGAATGCAAGGGCTGATGGACTTAAAACCAGTGCAAGGTTTTTACCTGGGCTTGTTGAGCTTATATCACAAGAACCAGCACCTGTCTTCAACAAAACCTTCCTCAGCAGGCATGTTTGGGCACATTCCAGCCTCATCATAGTTAACAGTAGAGCAAAGTATATGAAGATCAAAGCATAGTAAAATATGTAATTATTATAACTTTATCAATGGCGTTGCTAAACAAATTGGGTTTTAAAAAATTACAGATTGGTGTTGGTGAAGAAAGCATTGACGACTAAGGTGAATCTGCGAGCCCGGTGTGGTGCATTTCTTGGTTTGGGGTAAGAGCCCTGCAGTTTTACACACCACTGGTTTTTCGTTGTTAAAAACTGACACACTGAAAACAGCAAATAATGCAATTGTATTATTATGGAAGCCGTGTTGACACCACCAATGATTTGTGAAGGTCTCAAGGACACTCTAAACCCTGAAACCACACTTTAAATTTTTTTAGGAAAAGATAAATATCCAGGACAAATGGGTGTTACAAGGGACATGAGAAGTATTACAAAATGGAATGGCTTGTGCTTTGGAACAGGCTGCCCAGTTTTGAGAGTGTGAGAAAGGGATCTTTGAATACATATTTAAAGAGGATTTAAAAGTGGGGTTTTTTTTCATCTTTTTGAGACAGGATCTCACTATCCAGTTCAGGTCGGCCTTGAGCTCGCTTTGTAACCCAAGCTGGTCTCCAACTCGCAATGATCCTCCTGCCTCAGCTTCCTGAGTGCTGGGATTATGGGCATGTGCCACAACACCAAGCCAAGGATTTAAAAGTATTAGTCAAGAATATATATGGAGGAAGAGTCCACAGGCAAAGGCACATTTAAAGTTAACACCTTGAAGGGTTTTTCTTTTTTTGAGGGGAGGATGTTTTTTAAAAACTTTTTAAAATTAGTACATGAGCATAGTACTTCATGTTCACACTCTTTGAGGGAAGCTGATAAATGCACATAATGTGCCTCCAACCTTCCTGGCTCTTGGAGCCCTGCCAGTATGAAAGAAAGACCAAAAAAAAAAAAAAAAAAAAAAAGACCATGCATAAGAAAGTCTTTGTTTAGAGAAAAGAGGTATTATTGAAGAATAGGAAAGCAGGCCCAAAGAGAGGATGGACCTCTGGAAAGACTTGGAAAAAAAATAACTTATTAGTGTCTTTTTTATTTTCCCATGATTTCCTTCCTTAGGGCATTCCTACGCTTTTTTTTTAACATATATATATATATATATATATATATATATATATATGAATGAAGAGTGAGAGCTTAATTTTCCCAACTTCCCCACCATTAGGGTACTCCATGCCTTTCTCTTGAATATGTAAAGAAAACAGTTGTTTGTTTCTAGCTTGGCTACCCAGGACACCTCCTGCTCCTAGCTGCCTGCATTCAATAGCTTTTCTTAATTTTCATCCCCTTTCCTTCCTTCCCATTCATGTCTTTATCTCTTTCTTATTTTTTTCCAATAGGGAGACATCTTTTAAGAGCAATCAAGAAAAAGTGTGACTGTTGTTTTATGAATAATGACCAAAAAGAAGTTGATGAAGTTAGAATAATAAGAAAGGAATCAGATTACACAAGTTTATATTTATAGGGGAACATAAAGATATTTTCAAGTACTCAAAACAAGAATATTTTGTGGGGTTTTTATAGGGAGTTTAAATGCATATGTCTCTAATGAAATATGCTGTCTTCATTTGTAACTAAACCATTTTCTGTTTAATATTTTTAAAATTATGGGATCATTTATTCATAATCTTTTAAATTCATACTACTTTAATTAGATTTTTTTTAGGAATTATATAAAAACCAGAAAATTAAATTGTAAAACTTTTTGATTGCTACATATGTTGGTTTGCAATCTTAAAACTGAAGTCATTACAGACTAATGAAAAAGTGATATTTGCACAAAACTTGCCTGTTAAATAATTTTAGCAAATTTCTGAGTTATTAATAAAATCATATTAATGCACAAAGGACACAATCCTTAAAGAACAAAGTCTTGGAAAACAGAGGTCTAAACTAAAAGTAAAATCCTGAAAATACTTTGGTTGGGTAAGAGATTATCCATTTAGAATATACATCAAGCTTCATCACAAATGGTATTTGTACTACTAGATAAATCAAACTGAGACTTAATATGTATCAGATGCGCAGTAAATGAACACTGGTGTGAGGAATAAATAATGAATTGCCAGAATAATAACTAAAGGTTTAAGTTAGCAACTCAGCAAAATTGAAACTTTTATTTTGAACATATAATCAAGGAATATATATTTTGTAATTTAGAAAACCAGTGGTAGAGGTAAGATAAAACATACAGTAGATTTCAGGTTTAGGATCTATATAAAAATAACAAAAGGTTGATTTTCTAAATTGAACAAGGATAACAGTTTTTTAGAGTTACTATAACAAAGTGCTTTAAAATAACACAAACTTTTTTTCCTCTCGGTTCTTGAGTTTAGAAGTTTGAAATTAACTCTTGCTCCTTCTCAGGTCTCTAAAGAAAATCTGTCCCTTCCCTCTCTTAGCTTGCCTGCTGGTCAGCAATCCCAAGCTTTCCTCAATTTATATGGAATTTTATGGAATTACAGCTTGTATAGAGTTAAAGCTCTGTCCCCTGCCTCTGTTGTCACATGGCCCGTGTACCTCTGTGTATCCAACTTTGTCTCTTCTACTAAAGACTTCAGCAGCTATTGGCTTTAGGATCGTCTCTCTTATAGGTAAGTTTAAAAGTCAATTTGTCTGGATTATAAACCTACAGGAGAACTGATTCGACTTGGCGGGCACAATATTCTTCAGATGATCAGCAGGCGGTACCCAGTTGAGGGTGGGTCACTGTGGATGTAGCTTCGGTGGTTTTTCTTTCACTAGCGCTTTTCCCCTCATTCAAATTTCCAGCTGGCTGCCGTGAGCGGAGCGGCTTTGCTCAGCCATGCTTAGCCCCCAAAGTTCCTGCCTTGGAACCGGCCCATCACCGTCTGAAAGCTCTGAAACTCTGAAATCTCTGCTCCCTTAAATTGTGGGTATTGGTTATCTCATCCTAGTCACCAGCAAGCTGACCAATACACACGCTAACCATGTATGATGGCATTTAAAGGCCTTCTTTTCAAATAACACAGAATTCACAGATCACGTGCGGGCATGCATGTGCGGGGAGGACGCTAACCTAGTACCGCAGCGCTTGTGTCAGACGTTTGTAACTAAAATCTATTCCCAAGCAACTTGCTTTGAAGAGTGCTGTGCTGATGATATTTCTTTTCAGCACACTAAATGTGTTTTAAAACTACTGAAATTGTTTTTGTTTCTTATGTTTAATAATGTAATTTCCTCCCTCAATTCAAGTGCAATTCATTAATCACAAGTTGATCAAGATCATGTTATTTGTTAATTTACAAGTTACCGATTACAAATGGGTATTCAGTTATTTTTCTGGTGGCTGGATGGTGAATCAGGCTTTCTTGTGAATATATAACTTTCTCAAACCGCAGCTTCATTTTTTCCCAAAACTTCTCAGTACTCTAATATTTTTAGATGATTTAAAGTATTTTTTCTCTATATTGATCCATCTATAAAATAATGGTACATTTCTAAATGCTAAATACTGTGGCTCTTAAATTCATTCCTGCATTTTCTTTGGGGTGTAATGGTGTGCAATTGGAAATAAGTCTTTAAAAATTATTTGAAGCTATCATTTCCTGCTATTATTATTATTACCTTGTTCACATTCTATTTCTAGAAAGGGATCTGAGAAATACTAATACCTCAGGCACAAAACTATTTTTACTGATTTTAGTAAGATAGTAGAAGTCATACTTAGAAAAATCTCTTTTAAACGAAATGTTCAGCGAAGTATGTTACATTTTCTGGGAAATAGTATAAATGATCTTAAACTGAAATTCTTATTTTGTTATTATCTCATGAATATAAAACATGTTTGTATTTTAGGTATGTTTTTATATACTCAGTAGTTTTTCAATAAAAGTATGATCATATAATAGATTAAATATAAAACCATACAAAAGAGAAATATATATATGATATGTTTTAATATATGTATAAAAATATATACTCAGATAATATAGTTCAACCATCAAAAGCAAGAAAAGAAGTTATTGTTTGAGATTAGGGCTTTTTCTATTCTAACCTGCCGTGGTTTCTTTAAAGCATAATTTGTCATTTACTGATTTTTAAGGTGTCCATGATATTTCATTGCAGTGACAGAAAAATGGTGCTGATACACACTGTGTATAAGTGGAGAGGGTTTTGTTTTATCTTTGTATTCTTGTGGCAACATCTTAGCTTTTCTGGCTCTTTGGATGCCCTCCTAGTTTCTGATAATAAAGTCTACGATTGGTTATCACATATCCTGTCTGTCCTTTGAGTTCTGGCACTGATTTACTAGCAGTATGGTTTGAAGTCTGGCTATCACCCTTTAGGCACCTGAACACAGTTGGTGTAGGTTCTCCTCCTCTATTTCTGCAGTAACTACTCAAGCGCACTTATGCTCCAGTGCTTAGGTTCTTCTGATGCGTTACACCTTAAGCCACATATGAACTTTTCTATGTCTTGCAGATACAAAGTTCCTTTGGTAGATAACTTTAGGCCCAGTGATGTGTCCAGTCGTATATTTTGCCCAGCTTAAAATATAAGGCTTTTTCCTTCTGAAGTTCAAATGACAAACATCCATTTTATGTGTTCTTCATACTTGTCTGGAAATAAAGTCGCACCCCAGGCTCAGTTATGAGAAAGTAAAAAGGGCAGGGAGTCCATATACTGGTTCACAAGCCTTTATGAGAAAATCTTGAAGCCAGATTTATTTCAGAACTTAGAAGTTTGGTGCATCACAAAGGTAATTATATAAATATATTATGCATTTAGTTATTCCTTCAATGGGCACTAAGGCACCACTCTTAATGAAGCACACTGACATTTCCATGCCTGTACATGTGCCCACACATGCACACATAGATGTATATACATGAAGATGTGCAATATACACAAATACACTAACACAGTAAGTATGGAATTCAGAGAGCATCCCGTCAGCTCGTGAGTATCTGCACATCATTCTTATACTAGAAAAGATGAACAGCTGGATCATTAGATTAGATCTTGATATACTAATGAAATCAAAGATACTCTTGCTTTATGCGTGGCAAAACAATTTAAGAATTCCTCTCTTTTCATACCCCAGGTTTTAAATACCTTTTTACTTTAAAAAGGTCAAAACCTGCTCCCCTCTTCCCTGGAGCAACAAATGTCCTAACTCATCCTTATATGGAAAAGGCTGAAAAGAAAAATTATTGAAAGGGGCAAAACACCAGCCATCAAATATTTGGATACAATCCATAAGTTACACTAAAATGAGGCAAAGTCATGGATCATATTCTCATTGCTTTTGCTATAGAGCCCCTGTTCTTAACCACTACATTGTTTCTTATCCACATTTTCAATATTGTCTGGATGTTTACTGTAAAACATATTTGCAAAAACTTTTACAAGGTTTTAATGATTTAATCTTAAAATAACCTTAGAGGGGATTCCATCCTACATGGCTCACAAAGTATTGTCGATTTTGTATGCTCAGTCCGCTAAGTAGAAATCCCTCAGTCCTCATTGTTACTTGCTATCTTTTGCTTTGCTGATATTTTAAGGGAAATGCATTCTTCAGTGATATGACGCAGAGGTACTTTCATCTTATCTTTGTTACCAGGCCCCGTGTGGAGTCTCTCACTGTAATGAGCTCTGAACAAACACAAAACTAATGAAGAACAAAAGAATAAATAAACTATGCTAAGGACTGTGAGAATAGAAAAGAAATGGGAACCTCAAATGTTTTCACTTAAATCGTCTTTGGTAGTGTTAAGGTGAACATGAAATCTTTCTTGGCCTACTCCCTATGAGAGAATGGTCAAACACAGCTCTATAATTTAAAGAGAAAAGTGATGAGGGGAAGCTCTATGGTTTTGAGCCTCCATTTGGTCATTTATTAACTATAGGAGGCACGATTAAACTATATGGTGAACATTTAAACTTAAAATGTTTTATTACATTAAATGACACATTGTTATTAATTTCTCTTAAACTATTCCCCTTCATTTTTTCTATCATTGCGTGCCATTTTTTGAAGCAGTTGTGGGAACTTTCTTTGGTGAGTGTCTCTATAAGGTATGATGACGAATGGCTTGAATGCTGGTGCCAAGTGTTATCCAAAAGAAAAGCATCTTCTTAAAACAACACGGGGTGACTTCATCCATCTTGCTCACCATGAGGCTTCTGGCTCTTTCCAAACGTCAAAAGGACTGTAGCATCTTATTTTGAAATTCAGTATCATTTTTATACTTTGTGTGCTGTTTTGATTTTGTTATTTTGTTTGTGTTCTTTTCTCTTAAAATATTAAAAAAAGCATTCTTACAATTCAAAGAAAATTACAACATAATCTGGAAAAAAATAAAATAAAAGATACCCACTTGAATCAGTTCAGGACGTGGAGGCAGCCAGGACCGTGTGATGAAGGACATGGGGGGGCACATCCAGAACTGCTTCAGATAATGGCGGAAAGGTAGGATGAGTGTGTTTGAAGAGACAGAGAGCATGCTGGAGGAGAGGATGGCAGTAAGTCTTTTATTGAGATACATTGTCTCAAAACTTTAAACATTTAATTAATTTTTGACCACACATACCTTGTACATTTATACAAGATGTTCTTCAAATGTATAGTACTAGGAAAAGTATAAAATTTATGATGTCATGAATTAAAGATACTGAATATAGGTTACTTTGCAATATAAACCTAAATTAAATATGTATGTGTACATATTTATATATATATGCCTTATCAATATGCAACTACAAATTTTTCAATGATTATAAATAAAAATCATTCCACAATACTAAATCCTTTTCATTAGGAAACAAGATCTAAGGTATCTCAGAAGAAAAAACGAGAGTTTTAAAATGGAGAAAATGGAAAAATCTAGTCCACATCATCTTTAAAACTGTCATTATCAGTGATGAACTAAAAACATAGTATCACCTATATAATATTCTTGAGGAAAATTACAACTAGATACTTCCAAATTAATACCTCTTCTATCATATCACTACTCGGGAATGTTAATAAAATATTTACAATAAGTAAATAAATGTTATAAAACAAAAAAAGGCTAAATTTCAATAACAAATAAATGCATGATTTGAGGCTTCTGGACAAAAAAAAAAAATCCACATTAATAGACCTACAGGATAAATACAAAACATGCAGCCATTATATCATTATATTTCAGTAGTAATCAGATTTTCCCATTTGAATCTGGAAAAAAAATGCTAGTATACTAGTAATACAGAATACCTACATATTTAAGAGAAAAAATGTTGAAACAGCTAAGTGGAAATTATTTTGAAGTGGTTAAGAGAAATGAACAGAAAAAAGGGATGTGTCAAAGAAGGAGAAAAGACAGGAGGAAAAGGAAAAGGAATAAAAAGAGAGAAAAATAGGAAACTGTGAGCAATTTGTACAGCTTAGTTAAAGTAGGGGTCTCTGGGTGTTGATCTTAAAACTCGTTTAAGTGGAGAGAACTGTACAGCTGTAATTATAAATATTTAATTAGTTGTGGTTTTCATAAGAGCTTTGGGAAACGGAATGTGGACTTCAGCAGGGCCGCTCATCTTGCTGCTTGATGTTAGTTGCCACTGTTTCAGTGAATTAGATAATCTGAGTTACTTAGTGTGAAATTCTTTGCATGGGAGATATCAGATTGGAATTGATAAATGCAAGCACTTGGGAGGAAAGGCAATGATAGGAAGCTTAAAATGTTTAGCCTGGCACAGACACGTTCGTAGGATCGAGTGAAGTTATTACGGGGAAAGCACAGAAGCCCCGGACACAGAGCGGGACACTGGAGCTCGCTCTTCCTTTAGTCAGCATCTCGCTTTGTCTTCATTTTACACCCCCTTTTCATTATTCTAGTTCAAAACTCATTCCCATAAGTGGCATTTTTTCTAGAAATATTTTTCACAACAGAATTGTTCACAATACAAAACCAAATACGCAGAGGTAGTGTTTTACTTTACATGAAAGAATATAGGCATTTTGATGCATCAGTGTAAAATATTCAGATCATCAACATGTAATTTTTAGGTTCTTAAAAAACACTGCACTCCACAGCCCTTCATGATACTACATAATAGATTGATTTTTAATGCACTGTAGTGATTGGTGTCAGTGAGTGGCGATTACTGACTATAATTACTTTTAGTGACTGAGAAAAAATACTACCTATGGTGATTGATGGTCCTCTGGCTATGGATGTGAGAGATAATAATTAAATCACATTCAAAGCATGGGAGGATTTTATGCAATTCTATGTGTATTTTGTATACTGTCCTCATCTCAGGGCTCTTCAGGAGGGTTTTAGTCAGCCCAACTGTTTTTGTCCACTTTCTTCTCCATGGTTTTATACAAAAATTTTACAGCTATTAATTAGTTGTAACTATTTAAATCTAATGCATTATGATTCTTTGCATAAACTTTTTTGATAGAATGTTTCCAAATAATTACTCTTAATCAGGAGTAATATAAAGATTTCTATCATAAGCAATCTTGCATGTTCCTCTTTTTTTCCTCTAAGAATATGTTTCTGCTAATGGAATAAACTAATGACTTGATCATTTCTATTAGTTTTTCTTGATTCATGTTGTAGAAATATTAGTCTAATATAGAAACAATTTATTATCTTTATCTAAACTAGATTCCAGATGCAAAAATAGTAAACCCAGTGTGTTGCATTTCTAAGTGTACATGTAACAAGATTGCAAATTATTTCTTTATAGACTTCATAAAAATTCATTGCCCAAGACAGAATGATTGCATTATGATAAATATTCTAATATATAGGTATGATTATCTTATACTTTCCCAACTTTGTTTCTTTAAATTTTTTTTAAATCTTTTTTGTGACAGGATCTTGCTATGCAGTTCAGGCTGATCTTGAGCTCACTTTGTAGCCTAGGCTGGCCTTGAACTTGCAAAAATCCTCCTACCTCAGCTTCCCAAGTGTTGAGATTACCAGTGTGTGCCACCCATCTGGCTTTTGACTTCTTTGCTTATGTCTTCCACTGAGCCCTAAAAAGAAAGCAGAAAAAAGTTATGAAATAAATTTGGTATGACATGTATGGTCCTTATGGTTTCATTAGATGTTTCCATCCAACACAACAGATATTTGAAGCTCCCATCACACCAGACTGTTGTTCTACAACATTCTGTGGCTTTCAAGTATAGTGGTCGTGACAGAATCACAAGTGAGTTTATTAACTGGGTTTTCTAAGAAAATAGACCTCTTTCTCCTGCCTTTGAAGAGACGGATGGACACAGAACTTCCTTTGGCCAGTTAAACACAGGCAAAAGTACATTAACACCAGCAAGGGGCTGCAAAAGCTAGTGAGTGGTTCTCTGTATTTCCTTACCCTGCTGTGGCTCCTGGGGTGGCACGTGTCTCACCCAGCCTAGGTTCCTGAGTGTCTATAATGAGCAGAGTTTTCATATGAGGCAGGCTCCTGGCAGAAAATACAATCCAAGTCATTTGGTTCAAAGGAGGGAAGTTTAATGAAAACGCTACTTAGAGAACCAAGACCAAGGCTAAGGGAAGCTACAGCAAATGTTCAGGATTTCTGAGGAAAGGAGACCTGGGAAATAATACCATAGCCTCTCAGTGACAGCTAATACTGTGGGAAATAGTTCACACCGATAGAGGTAAGGTCCAGAACACAGGTACTGGCAGAGGCATGAACCAAAGTGGAAAAGAGCTCAGATGCCTAAAACTCTCCCCCAGAACAATGTGATCTTTATCCACGCAACCAGAAGCCATGCAGCAAGGAATCTCAGGAAATGACCTCTTCTGTCCTGAGTTTCCTGAGGCACTAAGACCTTGTGATGGCCGACATGCTAGAGAGCAAGGCCGTGTATCCCAATTCACGATGAATTCTTACTGCTCACAGAATGCCACTGTAAAGAAACCTCAAATATGCTGCTACTGTGCAGTGATTATTTGGCAATAGATGAGGAAATTGCTCTCAGCCACTAGAGAATTGGAATTCTGCATAATGCAGTGACAAAATACTGGGAAAATCTTCATTTATTGAAACTTTAGAAATATATGTTACTTTAGAATATGCTTAAAATACTCTGTCTTCGGAGCACATGATCAGAAAAGTTTACTGATGTGCTGCCTGCTATTAGCTGTTGTCTATTTACAAGGAGTGCACATATAACGAGATGAGGAGTTCAGAAATGTGTCACCCAGCGTGCAAACTGGCATGAGAAGCGGAATGAGTTAACGACATCAAGGTCCTACAAGGCTGAAAGAAGCAACCACTTCTCATTCTTTAACATAAAATTAAACCGCAAAAAGCTCCATGTGGCAAAGAACGATTAAAAGGGAGACTTGCACCCCGTACCAAAGCGTGGGTCCTCGCTCTCTTCCCTCCCATGCTGTGGCTCCAGCGAATGTGTCAGAGTAGAAATACATCTAAAACTAAATCATTCTATCTACACAAAATGAGCAAAAAATACATACATGTGGCCCTCCAAACCATGCTATTTATTATTATAGCTTTGTTTCTGCAGGGTCACCCAGCCTGTCCTCAGTCATACATCAGTACACACCTGAAAGATTCTGCCTTCTTCTAATACAGTTATTTGCTGAGGAGTATCGTGTCTGTCTGCTGATACACGGCAAAGTGTCTAATCAAATATTTGTCCAATTTCCATGTAGTGTGTTTTCTTTTCCCCAGGTGCAAGTAAGGTAAAAAACACATTTCCCAGATTTCCTTGGAGTAAATGTCCTAAATAGAATCTAGGTTTAGCCAATCAGACCCAGTCTTAAATAACTCATCTCAGTGGATAAAAGAAATCATGCAAAACAGGATTTATCATATGGGAAAGGCTTCAGGAAACAGTCTGTTTCTTGTTCGGTTTGGTTTATTTTTTAATATTTCGGTTTCAGCTAAACAGAGTGATTCTGGAACCAATAATTGTGATAGTAGTTCCTTTGTTTTTGGGCTCTTTGCTTTAAGAATCATATTTTGAGATACAGCCTATATCAGTGACCCTATAAGCATGTTAGTACTTTTACTAAATGGTATTTGACTCAAAATAGAATGAATGCTGTTCAGTACCTAGATGCCAGCAGAAAAGTTTTCCCCAAATACCTTCACTTGATATCAGAATTGCTGTCCTATTTATGTCAGTATAGAATGCTTTATAATTTTGACTTCCTTAAATATTTTCCCTTTGTTCAGTAATTCACGATGACTTACTTGAGGCCTGCAATTCTGCCTCATTAATTTTTGGTTTTAAAATATAATTCTCATGTTATCAAAGGTTTTTCCCTTGTTGTTTGTTTGCTTGCTTTCCACGCACATGCTTATGAGAAACATAGTATAAAAATCTTATTAAATGAGCTAGCACTTGTCTTTACTCATATTTTGGATGTCTCGCTCTGGTCTCAGTACTAGAAGTAATTCATTTTTAACAACTTTCATAGTTTTTTGGTTTTACTTCAAAAGGATTCATACTTAGCTTGTTAGTATACCAGTGTCAATGATTATTGCCATATTTGTTCGTTTAAAAATGTATTTGCAATGTCATATACTGTTGGGGTAAACAAATGTCATTCCCTATCACCTCATGGAGATAGGCAAACCAACACAGTGCAGTATATTTTCAGGTGGGGATCAATGCTACAAAGAATAATAAATCAAGGAAAGGAAATAGTCACACTCTCACTTTCTTCTCATTCTTTGCTCCACTACCAAATGAATGAGGTCATCTCTCAGGTTGTTTTTCTTTTGCAGCTCCCCTTTCTTCTTTATTCTACCTTGATTTTCCATGAAGCCAGGTATTTTCCCCAGGCCTGCAACCGGACGTTGCATGCAGATTTCTGCTTATATATTCTACTGAGTTTATTTACCTAATTCCAATCTCAGATCTGCATTTTTAAAAATCTTCTGCGCTTCAGTGGTATTCATTTTCTTGCATCATCTTAAGAAAAAAATATGCAAATACTTGTTTTATCTTTTTGTTATGTCAGAGCTCAGGTCATTGTACATCAACTCCACTCTTTGGTAATTACTATATGCATGGTGGGCAGCTTTTACCCCTTACACTTCTTATAAGCATAAATCTGAGGGTCTTACCACATTGCGGGGCCATTCAATTTCTCTGAAGAGATATCAACTCATTTCCTATCCTGGGATCGTAAGCCTATGTGATTGGCTAACTTTTCAGAAGTAGAGAGAAAGACGGTGTTTTGGGTTCTAAAATCCAGCATAGCAAATCAACAGCTCCACGGGCCCGATTTCATTTCTCGCTTTCATTGTATTTGCTGGGCTCCCTTTTTGGGTATTTCTGCTGCAGTTGGTAACACTGAAAAGTCATCTATTCTCAGTCATTTCATTTCTGGGTGCTTTTTTCTTTAACCTCCTGAAAATACATTGAAATTGCTGTCAGCTAATTCTTTCCTCTGTTTTGTCTTTTTCCTCTGAATTTATGACTGTTTTACTCATCTGAATGGGGGTATGAATTCATTAAACACACAGTCAAGTATGGCCAGCTAGCAGCCCTACTGGTGTCTTACCGGTGTTTATGTTCTCAAAGATTCAACCTGGCACAACAAATATTAAATTATGTTTTTAACTAAAAATACAGTCAGGTATTACCTAACAACAGAGCTACACATGGGAACATTCATTGTTGGAATATTCCAGCCCTGGGCAAACAGACAATGTTCTTCCACAAATCGAAGTAGACTGTGCCAGCCATTTTATGTGGGCTTTTCACGCAAACAAGAGAAACACATAAACCCAAGATGTGTAAGTCTGCTGCTGAAGTAACACAGTCTACTATTTTACATTGTAAACATTATAAGAAGGAGAAATATCACAGTTTGAGATGCTGACAAAAGTACAAAACTACACTAATGATGTAGACATTTATTTTCAAGTATTACACACTGTACATAATTTTATGTACTGTTTTTGTATGATTGGTTGCACGGTAGGCTTGTTTACACCTGTAACAACACATGAGTGATGTGCTCTGCCATAAAGTTGCAATGGCTATGGCTTCACTAGACAACTACTCTTCAGCTCAATTGTAATCTTATGAGATTATATCACCTTCTCTTGCCGGGATGAAAATAGATTCAGCCATATTAGTCCCACTAATACTTCCTTTCTCTTCTTGGTTTATTCTCTAATCTGTAACCTGCTGTGATTACAGTTACATATCTGTCTGTTGTTGACTGAAATGTCAGTAGATGGTTTATGACTGTTTTGGTTAGATATCCACAAATGATAAGTACTCAAAATATATACCAACAGACATTAAGTTATACGTATTTTGAAAGCCACAATTTATAGCAGTAGTCAAATACCTCAATTTCGTTGGATCAAAATTTCATTTGTTAATAATAAACTTGAAATGTTTGATTTGCAAAATAAGTTCTGAAGTTTGTTTTGCCAACTATTTTATCTTTTAACAGCTTTTTAATACTGTAACGTTTTGTTCTTTTCCTGTGATCTCTTCCTTGATTTCTCTGCCCACTCTCCATTCTTGCTACTACTCAAACTAGCTGATTTCATGCTTGTGCTCTATTTTGTACACTTACAATTTTTTCTCAGTATTCTTCTTTGCTGATGATTTAAGTTTTTGCTGAAAACTGGTCCCTTCTACCTCACTATTAAGCATTAGCATAATTAAGACTTGACCTAGACTCCCATCTTTTAACTATTCATTCTCCGTCTTCATAATCTGATCCAAGTGCTTATTATTTTAATATACCATCTCTAAAATATAACCTCTGGCTGTGTAGCTTCAGTGAGATGCAGGCATCACTTCCCACCACTGCTGAATCAATGTCTACATATGGATTAAAAGTGCCAATAAAAAGCCCACCGGTCCTAAGCCAAAGTCATCATTCATCTTTGGAGTTGGTCTTAGTATTTCTAGTTTCTCCTCTTGTTAATTCACCATTGAGAGCTCTCCAGTCCATGTTTCACATATCTGTCAAAGTCATTAACAATATCTATATTAATACAAGTATCATTTAGGCCACGTACCAACATCTCTTGACTGGACGAATATAGCTTTATCCTAGTTGGTATCACCAGTGCTTTCTTTTTGTTCTCCAATTACTTTTCCACACAGAAAAAAGAATTCCACTCCATAAATGGTGTCTGTTCAGGTTGCCCTTTAGAATCCTTAAACCGATTTATTTCTCTTTGAAGTGAAAGTGAAAAGTATTCATTTTGCATACCAGTCCTCCATGGTCCAACCCTAGATGTAAGCACAGGTATGTCTTGGTTACTATTCTCTCGTTGCTGAGACAAAATACCCAATGCCCAAAATGAAGGAAGGAAAGGTTTATTTAGCTTACAGTTTGTGGAGGTTTAGTCCATATTTGGCTGGCTCAGAGGCGGATGGCAAAGGGCAAATGTTCATGGCGGCAGAACACAGCAAAAACCACAAGAGCAGAAGGGAGGAATGTCGGGAAAGCAGCCTCTTTCTTCCTTCCTTACATTGCACACAAGCTACCCCAACCTAGGGGGCGTGAGCAGGCTGTGTACAAAGTAAGCACCCTGGCTCCCTGCTGAGTCACTCAGCGAAACCTCTAGACTCCCCAAGTTGACACAATGTATCGCCCATAACAATGTAATATAGTCTTTTTGAACAAGAAAGGTAGAACCAGGCTGGTTGGAGTTGAATCTGAACTCACTCATTAACTATGTGAGCCTCTATCCATTTTCAGATAAATTACTAATGGTATCTGCTTCTTATAATTGTTTTAAAAATTAAATGCATACACACACACACACACACACACACACACATACACTTTCAACAATATACTGCATTCAATTAGTTATCAGTTTACCACATTATTACTCTTTCATGCTTATCTCAATACTATCACTTTCTGGGGCTGGGGATATAGCTCAGTGGAATAAGCGCTTGCCTAGCAAGCGCAGGGTCCTGAGTTCGATCCCCAGTACCGCAAAAAAAAAAAAAAAAATACTATCACTTTCTCAGTCTCTGTACTTTACCTATATTGTTTGTTCCTTTGTTGTAATTGTTCAAACACCCAAGCTGAACCCCCTTCCAGCATTTACAAAAGCTACTTCCTTTGCCACACATATCAGTTTATAATCTCACTTATAATTTAAAAGATGTCTTTCTTCCTAATGGTCCTTTATATATAATCTGAGGAAATAAAATGTTTCTCTTTTTGAATATTTTATGCCTAGTTTCCATCATCGTCATATCATTTATTTATTGAAAATAATCAAAATTAAGTCACTTAATCATATCAAGAGAAATATTTTGTTTTGCTAGCTGAGATTATTCAAAGTGTTGAATTAAAATGAAGGGATGTGGCATGTTCTTCAGATCAGGCAGGGATATTTTTAACAGAACTCTGCAAACTATTTTGTTCCATAGCAAAATATGCCTCTGTTATACTGTGGTCTTTTCTGTTTAATGCCCAGATACTGAGTGACAGCTTAGAGATTTCTCACCAGTTTTAAAAACAGAAAGATAAATCTAAGGCTTATGCTTCTTTTGACCTGTAGAATAACTGCCGGTGTCATGCCTAACCAGCATTATAAAACATTCGGCATTTTAAGATTTTTTTGTCCACAAACAATAGTTACCGCCCGTTTTTTGTTGGAGTTTGAACCCAGCCAAAAGTCCGCCCGCACATGTGAAAGGCTGGGTGCTCACTTAGAGCCAAGGAGAGAGGGCGGAGCCTGAGGACTTGGGCCCGGGAGGAGGGGAGGAGTCTTAGTTCCATAGGAGCATCCCTTGAGGGGACTGCAACGCCAGCCCTCTTGCTCCCTCTCGTTTCCTGTCCCTGAGGAGAATGCTCTTGTTCTACCAGGACCTCCTTCTGCGATGTGCTGTGTGATTACACACTCCAAGCGCTGGGCTAACTGATCGCAAACTGGACCCTCCAAAATCGTGTGCTAAAGAAAAATTTATTTCTATTAACTGATTATCTCGAGTGTTTACTATAGTAATGAAGCACACATACTTTTTGAATGACCTTTCCTATCCTTCGTGATTCTTCTACAATGAAATAATTTTCTATATTTATTTCATACTTGTATGAATAGTGTATTCTTAAATTAATCATGTCTTTTACTGGGGTAAGCTGTTTTTGCTGTCTGACCAGTGATAACCTGAAAACTATTGGTTCTTTAATAGATTATGCAACAAAGTGTAAATAAATAGCTTAAATAACATATTATTTTCTAGCAGACACATAGTATGATGTCAAATTTGAAGTATTTCTACTTCAAAACTCCAGAATAATAAGGGCCAACTGTTTCTAAATTCCAAGTAGAATAGCAAATTCACTATTTGAAATGGAAAAACAAAACTTCTCTCTTTTTCTTAATCTTTGGCTTTTTAATCATAGCAAATGCAATGAAAATATTATGATACAAAGAGTAAGATAGTTTCGGAGAGAGCTCTCAATGTGCTGAGTCCTGCCCAACCCCAAAGTGAAGTGTGCACTGCACTTCCCTCTTTATTTAATGCCAAATATAGGAGCTTTAAAAAGACCACTCATAGCCAGGTGTGGTGGTGCTCCCCTGTAATCCCAGCACTCAGGAGGCTGAGGTAAGAGGATCATTGAGAGTTCGAGGCCACCCTGGGCTACAAAGTGAGCTCAAGGCCGGCCTGAACTGCATATCAAGACCCTGTCTCAATAAAGCCCCGCCCCCAAAAAGGGGCCACTCATATAACTTACTATGGATCCCGCTGATACTGAAGTAGCCCAGTATAGTCTTCCCATGGGCAAAAGACTGAATTACTATTTGTTATCAGAGCAAGTCAAGGATAAAAGCGTCTGTGTTAAAATTGACCTGCTTTTGACAACTGTCTTTAACCTGTTGCACGTGAGAACCACGGCCTAAAATAATTTGTGGCATGGATGGAACCGATATTCTTCCTCATGCTCTTACGGTGAATTCAAAGCATAGACTAAATTCTACCACTGATAAAAAAATTCATTTGCAAACAGCTCCCAAAAGTCATAGGCTTGTCTGCGGCAGCGATATTCACTTAACCTTCCCATCTGGTAAGATGACAGACTTATTCCTTCACAGCACAGAGGCACACTGACTGAATAATGGCCTGAAATTATACCCCTGTTCCAAAGACTAAGCCGTGAGTTCTCCTTCGCTGTTAATTTCTCTCATTTAAAAGGGAAAAGCTCATAATTTTTAAATGTTAACTAGGACTCCTGGAGTGAGCTATGGAAAAAATACTCATGTCTATTTAAGAAGTATTATGTTTGCTGAATTATTTTTAAATTAATAGCTGAGAGTAAAATTCCTAAAGTTCCACTGGTTTTTCAGAAGAAAAAATAAGCGCTCAATTCACAAATGACAAGATAAGGCCAAGGCAAACATATCAAAACAGAATGGGACTCTTCTTCCTATAAGGAAACCATTAGTGAGAGATTCTGAACAGTGGGGGCTTGAGCCCCCACCCCATGAGAGCAAGTGCCAGCTGTAAACATCTGTCCCAATTCTCCCCTGTATCAGGGGAGAATTAATAATACCTCTTAGTTATTGTGGGCTGATCAGGTCTTCAATCTCCCGAACAAGTATACAGCGAAAGCTAAATAAAAAGAGGCAAATGGAATGATTTCAGTGCTCCAGGAGGATCAAAGCCCTCTCACAAGTATTTGAGATTCTTTTAGGACTAAGATGAAGACTTTCTCTGGGTGGCCTGTATTTATTTGGTTATCAGAAAAAAGGAGTGGAGTATCCAAAAGGCAGAATCGCTCAAGGACTTCTCTAAATAAGGTATTAAATTAACCTACCCAGGAGTGAGATGCTTGAGGCTATAGTCTTTATCCAGTTGAGATTCAATCCAGATGTCCTTGGCTGTGATCTTGTCTTATCTTTTGAGTAGTTCGGGCTTCATCCATCACCATAGGTTTTAGTAGGGATCAGTGACTCACAGAGGTTCACCTATTATAAGTCCACCATTTCCAGACAAGGAGCCTAGAGTCTATGCCTTGGAAAAATGAACAAGTGAACCTGAAAAGCCAATTGATTAACTGAAGTCCTGCTCATGTCTGCTTCATAGTAGTCTCCATCACCCCTGTACCATTAATCATGTAACAACTTCCATGCCCCGTCCCCTTAACCCGCTGTGATCAAACCTCTTTCATAAGAAGAACCTCAAATTGTTTATGGAACAAAACTAAAACAAAATTTGATAACAAAATAATAGGAGAATAACAATAGTTAATACATGAAGTGTTGTTATCTTTAAAGTAGTTAATCCATGTACAAGATATGGGTTTAAAAAATTCTCCAAACAATATTAGCACAAACCTTTCTTTCAATGAACTAAGAGAAACTAGCAGCATAACTGTCTTGTATTTTGTTTTTATTTCCTTTTCCCTTCCTTTCTTTCCCCTTCCCCACCACTCTAGTTCCTTTTTCTTTTTGAATAATTTCTTCCCATTTTGTAGTATTTATTGTGCATATTGGACCTTATTTATTCTTTTAGTTCCTCACACCAAAAGAGACAATGTAATACTTACACATGTAAGTCCAATTTATTTCACATATGAGTATGGTCTCAAGTTACATCCATTTACCTATAAAAGTCTCAAGTTTATCCTGCTTTATGGCTAAGTATTATTCCATTGTATAAAAATGCCACATCTGTTTTATCCATTCCTCAGTTGATGGGCATTTGGGTTGTTTCTAAGATTTAGCTATTATGAATTGTGATGCTATAAACATGGGTGCACATACATCGCTGTGGTGTGATACATTTAGTTCTTTTGGGAAAATACCCAGAAGGGCAGTAGCTGGGTCAAACAAGACCTCTGGTCCTAGCCTTTTGAGGACTTTCCATATTGATCTCGTTTCACCAGTCTGTACTCCCAACGTTGGAGAAGGGTCCCTTGTTCCCCCACAGCCTTGCCAGCATTCGTTGTTGATTACTTGATGATATTCTTCCTGGATTTTTTTGGTGGTACCAGGGATTCAACTCAGGACCTTGTGCTTGCCAGGTAAGTGCTTATTCCACTGAGCTGTATCCCCAGCCTTCTTCCTGGATTTAGATAGAAGCTAAGCGTTGTTCTAATTTGCCTCTCTCAAATTACCAATGACGTTGAAATCTTTTTTTTTTTTTGTATATTTATTTGTCGTTTGTATTTCTTCATCTGAGAAGTGTATATTCATCTCACATGCCCATTTTTGGATTGGATCTTTGAATTTGGGGGGTTAGATTTTTATTCAGTTCTTTATATGTTCTAGATAGAAGTCCTTTGCCTGAAGAACAACTGGCTAATTTTTTTCCCACACTGAGAGTTGTCTTTTTACACTGTGGGTGATTTATTTTGATGTGCAAAAGCTTTTTAGTAAGATGAGATCCCAGTTGTTGAAGAATCTCAAATTTAAATGAGGGTTATAGTTTGTAAACTCATACTGGAATGGACAAAATGATTACCATCTGAGTCAGTGTATGAAAACTGGAAGTTACTTGTGAATTTTGTTATTTTAAAGTAACCATGACAACAGAGGCCCTGGGTAACCACTCTTCATTCAAAGAAAGCAAAGGCAAAACAAATCCTACAGGATGGCGGTTACTGGACAGTGGAAAAGACGAAGTTTTGCTGTGTTGTAACAATGAATCCTGTTTTTTCCCCTGTGACCTGTCTCAGATTCTCTCAAGAACACATATCTTGGATGGCTCAGGAGTTAAGTACCCAAGCTCCTCCTACTTTTGTAACAAAGAGTCTTTCCTATCTTCTGTTTTAACATTCAAAAACCTTTTAACTGAAATGTCCATAGCATCCTATATGCCAAAGTAAGAAAGGGATATGTCAAGTGCATCATAATTACATCTTATCACTGCAAGGGCTAAGGATATCTTTGCCTAAATGACAAGATCTCTGGGACAGTAGAGTTCAGCTAAAGCATCAGTTGTCTGCTGAGCACAAAAGACAGCAGAAGAGGGAGTAAGTCTTGAGTGGGAAACGAGATCTGTGGTGACACAGTACTACGTGAGCTCTGGGTCTCGGAGGCCATGTCTGGAGGTCCTGTGCAGAAACAAGTGACTGAATTAAAGCCACCTGATGCTGCAGCTACCGTACATTCTGAAGATAGTTGTCTCTGAGTCACATTATTTTGAAGACAGCTACTGTCCTGATGTTTTACTAATTTGACAGGATGCTGCCGCTTTATCACAGACCTAAGTCATGAAGCAACTTCTGTGATTTGGATTTTGGTCCAGTAAAAGTCAATCACATGTGGATGTCTAGAGCTCACATTTTTGTCTTAACTTTTTCTTTTTTCTTTTCCTGTCTTTGTGCAAGTCTTTCTTGTCTGACAATCTTCTGTGTTTTCACCAACCATTAGAGAAGTATGATTTCATTCTAGCAGAATTTCTTCAATTTAGAGCCACGGAGGATTTAGTACCTGATTCCATTCTGAGAGGAAGATAGTCAAAATTATTTTATGAACTTCCATGGAAATAACTATGTCATTCAGATGTTTCAGAGAGGAGCATATTGAAAACATTTTTTACTACATAGTCAGTTTTATTGTGAAAATGGCATAATTTTGGGTTAATAGGTGAAGGGAGATTCTCTTTCAATAGAGAAAAAAAGGAAAAACAAAGAAAATGAAGAAAGCTGGTAATACCCCCCTACCTCATAGGTTTCAGGACATTTCATCTGAAGTTGCTCAAAATTTCAGATTTTAAATAATATGTCAACTGATTACCTAAATCACATCTTTTCTCAATACACCATTCTGTCTATTACATATAGATTTTTCTGGGCTACAATTCTTCCCTAATTATATTTAAAACAATCATTCTTAATGCTTTCTGCCTAAATGTATATTTCATAAAAAGCCTAACTAGAAAAAGAATTGCAGACTGGGAAGGAATTTAAATAGCATTATCATTTCTCTCATTATTAATTACCTTTTCTGCTTGCAGCAGCTCCAAATTTCCACTATTAAGCATTATTACGCTCGCTTTTCACATATTTTACTCCAGAAAGTCATTGAACATACCAATAGATTCATGGAGGATTTTTGTGAAGTAATTTTAGAACACAGTAAAATATTTATCAAATAAGGTCATGGATAATTAGCATTAGTTGTTACTGTCCTCAATGATACTTCTGTGGCATAATTAGAATTACCTACAAAGACTTGACTCCACTATGACCAAGAGTTATCACGAGGCTTTAGAATGGCAATGCCTACTTGTGAGGAGTGACAGTTGGCTGGGTCTGCTACTCATGTGTACACACTGTTTCCCAACAGCTGCAGAATTGTGTGCTTGTCAGAGCTTGACCAATGTCATCACTGAACAAACTTCCTTCCTGTGAGAGGATAATCCCTTCTATAGACTGACTCTCACTGTAATCCCTCATGTTGCTATTTGCTATTACATCTCTGATAATTATAAAACAATACAATCAGTGAGAAAAGTGTGTTTTTGATTAGGTGAAGCAGCTTAGACTTGGAGATAAATGGATTGCATGCTGTTGTACTTGGAATGCCTATCAGTGATAAATGCACACACATTTTTTGAGATCAATTCAGGAAGAAGTAAAAAATGCAAATAATTATCAAAATTCAATATAGTTTTGTAACATGACCTCTCCCACTGCAAGTAATTGAAGACAGACACTGTACTTCAACATAAATGATTAATCAAGGTTCCTTAAAGGACTGTATTGGTGTTTTACTAGAGAAACAGATACAACACGAGGTATACAAATGTATAAAATGCATGAGAAATTATGAGATCGGCTTATGATGGTCAGCCACAGAGTTAGACGAGGAAGCATGCCAAGGGTGTCTGCACACAGAGCCTGAAGGTTTCAGGCCAAGATCTGGAGCTCAGGGCCGTGTCCAGCCAAGTCCATAGCAGGATGCAAGGGTGAAGAGTCTACAGTAGAAGGCGGCAGGATCCAAACTGGAAACCAAAGCATCTGTGGTGGAAGCCAGGAGATGATGTCCAAATTGAAAGCAAAGACTGGAACTCCTTCAAAGAACAGAAGCAAGTATGTCTGTGCTCAGTTCCCTTTTACACAGTCCGGGTGACAGGCCACGATCGAGTGGGTCCTCTAAACCCTGCAGCGTAGATGAGCTGTCCCAGGGTAGGTCTTCCACACAGCAGAGTGAGGAATTGTTAACCCGATTTAATTAAACTTCTTAACTTTTTAAGTTGACACTGTCAACCATTACAGGGACGCTTCATGTCCGCAAAAGCAAAAATATATAGAAATTGAAAACAGAATTGCAATAAGCTCTTCCATTAATTTGTGAGATACATAGTAAAATGTGTGTGTGTGTGATAATGTATTTGCTGGAGAATTTTGAAAAGAAGGTATGTGACCTACTTTCCTTTTTAAAAAGAGTAAGTACAGGAAGTTTTGTGGATTTCTGCATTAAAGACATATACTGATGAAATACACCAATAGAATACTCTTTCATAGAAAATGTAATTTGGGGGAACCTGTTCAACAGGAAAATAATGAACAAGCAAATCCTTGAAAAAAAATATATGTCAATTTTAAGAATAATGTGATTTTTTTTCCACGAAGATTTTGAGTTGCTGACATGAAAAGATCTTTTTGTCATAAAGTAAAACAAGTAAGTTCTTATATTAAAACTTCAGAGAAAATAACTTTTTTATAGACTAGTAAATTGCAATCAATACTCTCCTTGCCTAGTAGCTGAGATATTTTTATCAATTTAACTGCAATTCCCACAGAAATATCATGCAGAGGTAATTGTACGCTGTTCCCATTTTTTGAAAAGTTGTATTTTTGTCAAATAGTGCTTGGAGATATCTATTGGCCCTGCACAAATTCACAAGGAATCTGGAGAAACTGCTGAGAGAAATGTATTGTACTTTACAGTTTCATTTCAAAGTTGGATAGAGGTAAGGACCAAACTGTTAGTTATAAAATAGTTATGTGCAGCTATTGGTCTGCATTTTATTATTGTAGCAATATCTCTGTTTAGAAGCCTATAGTTAAAAGATGCATTATCTTGTTTTGATTGCCTTAGATCTTTATTCTTCTGTTAATTATAATCCTGTCCTTTACATTTATGCTTTCATAGTTTATTAACAGACAAAGAGGAATATATTATTATTAAGTGTAAAACTATGGTTAACATGCGCTAAGTATTTCCCACAGGACAGGCACTATTTGAAGGACTTCACCTACATTAGCTCATGTCATCTGCACATCAAATCATGACCGTAGATATTTTGTCATTGCCTCAGTTGCAGAAAGGGGAAGAAACAAAGCACAGAGATATTATCACGTGCTTGGCTACAGAGCAGGTTAAAGAGCAGAACCCAACTTTAAAGTCAGTTACCTCAAATCCCCAGTGCTTGATCAAGATGCTGTATTTCAATGCAAAGTTCTCAGCCATTCAGGAAAAGAATGTTTCTCAGACACCCGCTCTCGGGAACATCCACCCAAACTAAACAAAGGTGATATTATTTAACATAAATAAGTACAAATTATGACAAACCAGATTATTTTCTGCAGTTTAGTAAGAAAATTAAAAGTATAACTAGAAATACATGGTTTTTCTACATACACAATACAATAAGATGGTGTCAAAATCTTACTAATGGTCCCTATGTAAAATGTTGTTTTAAAAGCTTATACGTTTAAAACAATATATTAGAGATTAACATTTCTTTGCCATAATGGTCGCGAGACAGATGGCTTTATCACAGGGAAACTGTTGTTTTTGATGGCTGCAGAATTATTTATTTTCATGCTATGACATATAGTCATTTTTAAACAAAAATTTCTTATGTTTAAAACAAATAAAAAAAATTACAGAAGCTTTTAGAACTGTGGTGTTTTGCAAATACTGTTGTTCCAAGTATGAGAGCACCTCTCAGTGGTGGGAAGCTATTACTATTTCAGAGAGAAAATAGGTAAATTCTCATTATACCTGAATTTTTCATGTTCTAAAATTTCATATTATGTTGTAGGTTTTCAAAGCCATTTGTTTTTCTCTTAACTCCTAAGTTTTTCCTCTTTCGTGTTTCTATTAATTATTGCTAGCAGGGAAAAATAAGCAGTATCCAGAGTATTATGGCCCCCCTGATTTTTAGAGAGGAGGGCATAATGGAACTCTGACTCACCAGGAATATTGAGAATCACTCGGTAATGTCCTATTTCTTCATACTACATGTCAAGAAAAGAATATATTGCTACGTTTTCCAGATTAAAACAAAATATTTTAGCACAGATTCAAACAAATCAGCAGAGCTACTGACCTCATTGCACAGATAGAGGCGCGGGTACGGACGGAACCGACGTACACAGTTCCATCTGCTTTTGAGGAATATCCATTGTTCGCCCGCTTGATGGGAACGATCCCACTGATATCAGAGAATGAGAGGGGAGCAAAACACAGTGCAGCTCTTCTGTACGTGGTATCGCACATACGTAATCAGGTTCATATCAATGTAAAGAAAATTTTCATAACTATAAAATCCGTTCCTCCAATTAGTTAACGGTCATGTGCTGTATGTATAACTAGTGTCTCCTACCACTCTGCACATCCATTACTCTCAGCAAACACTCACTTTCTCACATTTTATTGCCTGATGGAGTTACTCAAATTTCCATTTCTGAAAGGTCTGGTCTATTAGTAAATTTAATTGGTCATGATAGTTTTCTAATGATTTTAATTGTAGCGAGTGAGAATACTCAGATGTAAGCTAGAGGACCTTCTGTGTTCCATATATCCTCACATTAATCAGCAGTTTAGGAGCAAAGTCCAATTCTACCTTGATAGAAGAATCCCAAAAGTCACACAGAAACCTCATTTTTATGTTTAATTGCCTAGGATAAAATCCCAGTGCCAAATTCAATATGATATTTCTACTGTCCCCTGAAAAGAAACATTACCTCCTTTGGGAATAAAATCTGTAAACTTGCACAGCCTAAATTCGTGTGTACAAAGAGCCAAATATTGCTAGTAGATGTCTTAGGGTAATAGTGATAGAAGACTGTCCCATTTCCTCTGCTTGATTTACAGGCTCACGAATTCTTACTATGAGAAATATAGTACTATATGTGAATACTGAGAGGAAAATATTCTAAAAGTATCATCTTAGTCTTGAAAAATTTTGCCACCTGGACTGTACCATGAACAAGCCCTTAAAAGGCTTTTCACCATTGCCTCAATTATTCCATGAAGAAAATTATGGTAAAACTAGTCACTTAACGAGCATGGACCCACTGCCATGTTTCATTTGTTAGGAAATAAGTTCTTTCGTTAATAATTATGTCTTAGGAACAATGTAATGATCAAGGGATCCTATAATACACAGGTAGCAACACTGCTGCAAAACAGGCCCTCAGTACTGACTCAGGCCAGTTACTCTTGGTGACTGGAAGTTTATATTACAGAGCTCATTCAAATGTTCATCCTGGTCACTGCTTTCATTTCTTTTCTTGATGCTGAGACAAAACACAGAAAACCCACAGTTAAAAGTATGGAAGGTTTTGCAGTTCCCAATTTGTTAAGATTTCATTCCACAGTCAGCTGGCTCCAAGGCAAGGTGGCACAGTTTAGGGGCATCACAGGGGGCATCACAGAGGGTAAATAGTCCTTGGCAATGACACCGAGGGCAGCGAGGAGCAAACAGCAGCAGCAGCAAGCAGAAGCAATGGTAGCAGGAGACTGCCTCTCCTTTTTTCCCTCCAAGACTACCTGCCGCTAACCAGTCGGTGGACTAGTTTAGTAAATGCACATTTTTAATCCCAGTATCATACTGTTAATCCCAGCATTGGACCCTGAATCCCAGCCTCACACCCTGAACATCCAGCCACCTCTGAAGAGCCCCACTTATTACCAGAGGAGATTGGGGGGGGCACCCAGAGCCAAGCTGTGGTAGTCACCGTAGCCATTTTCTTTGTAAACTCATCGATCAGCTATAGCAGCAACTCGGACAAGAAGCTAAGAGCCACAGAAGGGGTAGTCCTTCCCACCTGGTTATTGAATTCATTTCCTGCACAGCAGTTGTGTTATCTTTCACTGGGCCTACAAGTACCCTCGCACAGCACATCTATTTGGAGATATATCCACATGTTTCTTGTCAAGTTTTTGTTTTCCTTTAAAAGTCCTAGCCATCTTACCAAATAACTGGCTACCTCACAGGAATCCATTCAGATTTATAAGCTCTAGCTGTTTCTCTTGCCAGGCAATGTAGAGAGTCAGGGACAAGTTTTAAGCACCTCTCACTGAGAAGATCTTCCTTCACCCCCTGCCCTTCAAGGATACACCAAAAAGGCGTGGCAGTGCTGCTTGTGAGAAGTGCCTGAATATTGTTCAAGACCTTTGTTAAGCCAGACATAAGTTTTCTTTTCTTTTTTTCTTTCACTCACTTGATTGTAGGGAACTTGCACTGAGACCACAGATGAAGACTTGTAGAAATCTCTACCAGAGCAGGGATTATGGATGCTTGGGATATTTCCTGAGAGAATTTGCATGTGCCTTCAAAACACGTACATGTTATATTCCACATATAACACTTCAATTTGATAACGGAGTGGTGCTGTTTATGACCAATTTTATGGTGAATTTTATGAACTTCTAGTTCATCAATTCTTACAACCTGGGCAGTTCAGATTAGATTTAGTTTTTTTTTTTTTTCCAGTACCGGGGATCGAACTCAGGACCTTGCACTTGCCAGGCAAGCGCTTATGCCACTGAGCTATACCCCCAGCCCCAGGCAGTTCAGATTATATAGTGACATGTTTTTTCATTCTCTACTTCAGGCCAATTAAATTAAAAGCTTCAAACCCACATGGCTTTCCTCAGAAATCTTGCTGGTCTGTGTCTTGATTCATCTGTAGTGGCCTACCCAAGAGTCCAGTTAGTATCTGCCACTGATACTGGAACCACCACAAAATGTGCTAGGTTATATAGCATGAGTGTCACGGTAGATTGTATAACAACCCAGACATTTTGTAGAACCTTCTTTTATTGTTAGCCACATCCAAAACTAGTTTTTGGTTCATTTGGTAAGTAAGTCAGAATAGCACATCACAAGTAAGACTTTCCTTAATTCTAATCATCTTTTACAGCTGTTGAAATGATTTCCTGGAGACATACACATTCAAAACTATAAAAGGTAGAAGTATGTTCTAAGTAATAAATAGAAGTTTAAATCAATGGTGGAGCTATGTATGAGGATACAAGATCAGTAAATTTCCAAATGTTCACTTGCCAGTCCTTAAAGATTTGTTTTCAAATTAAAAATAAAATTATTTCAATCAATGCTTTCCATTTATATTCAGTGTGGTAATATGTGTTTGTGAGGCTATTTATTTTGGTAATTTCTTTGGTAAAAATTTCTGGAAAGTATTGCTATAGTAAGTGTATTGCTTTCAATAAATTTAGGTTATGCTGATCTCAAGGTAAAATACTAAGATTGAACACAAGTCTATAAACGAGAATCCACAAATGTGTCACTATACTAGTAAATTGAAATGATGGAGAAAATTGAGAGAAATATTGATGTCACCTACAAAAGTGCAGGCCAAAGGAAACTGACCTTCTTATTTGTTAGAAGAGGACACAGAAACTTCTTCTTTAGTAAATTGGAGAGTAAAAGGAAGGTAAGTGAAAGAAAAGAAAACAAAAGGAAAGAAAACAGAGAAAATTCTCAGCATTGAAACAAGAATATATTTAGCTATATTTCCCTTCAGCTTCAGTTTTACATCTAATGTTTATAATGCAGAAATAGTAATCACCACTAATATTTAAGAGTAACGTGAAAGCTGAATATATAGTAAAAAGATGATCTCTGCAATAGGAAAGTGATATAGATCATTCACTGGGCTCTCCTCTATGCTATGTGTACGCAGACTAAACCAAAGGTCTATTCAGTGTGCTCTTTACTCAGAGTAACAACTTGTTAAGATAGAGTAAATTCACTGAGTTATTTACTATATTTAAAGCTAAGCCTTCTTGTTCAGCAAGTTTTAGTCTGTTTCGCAAAGAAATTCTGATGCAGACCTCTAAGCTACCAATGTAATGCTTAAGAATGTCTCTTTTTCTGCTAAAGTGTCAATTTCCTTTTCTTCCTGCTGTGATTTTTACTTCTTTTTACATGGTGACTGCATGGTGGCTTATCCTTCAGGAAACCATCATTAGTAATTCACATCAGTGAGCAGGGGATTCTCCTAGAAGTACAGATGATTAACTGCAAGCTCCCTGCTGTTTTCAGTCGGCTGTCAGACCTACAACTCCTTCAACAGATGTTTCTCCTTTAGATCTGTAAAGATGATAATTGGGTGGAAAAAATAGCATGTTTCACTTAATTCAATTTGCTACTTACATTCATTTGTTAGAAAATTCATAATTTAAAATCACGTGATTATACTGTCTTGAGTGAATAGACCATGTGGTATGTGTTCCATCGTGTGACAATAATAGAGAAGGACAGGATTCAGGCACATTTACTGAAATTAAGGTAATGCTGTTTGACCTTATGCCTAATTCACTCGATGACAAAGGTCTTGATTTATTCTAAAGGTCTATGAGGTCTCTCAATTTCTGCCCTGTCTGCACTTTTTAGCCTATAGTAGTAAATAGCCAGTAAATTTTTAAATAACAAGTTAAATTTTTACCATTTACTTATCTATCTATCTATCTATATATATATATTTTTTGCGGTACTGGGGATCGAACTCAGGACCCTGCGCTTGCTAGGCAAGCGCTTATTCCACTGAGCTATATCCCCAGCCCCCTTATCTATATGATTTACACAAGATAACAGTTTAGTGAAAAGTGTAAATATATAATTAGGTCATTTCATGTTCTTAGTATCTTTGTTACATGCTAATGTCAATAAGGTATTAGAATCTCCTTTGTATTTTACTATACAAAGTTGCTGTAAAGGAATAATTTTTTAAAATACAATATATTTTAATATATGTGAAGGGATGCACAACATAAGCTTCAGTAAAGGAGTATTTTTCAAATATGATATATGATTTTGAAGATTTGTTGATGATGAAGACTGAACCAAGATGGCAATGCTTACACCCGGCAGTGACAGCGTTTCATACCTGTTGTTTTGTTGCACCGTCTTGTAAGATTGGGCTGAATTGGAACCAACACAGTGTATTAATCTATCAGCCTATTGCCTAGTTATACTTATGTTCTACCTACTCATTTTAACAAAATTCAATAAAAATGTTCTGGACCTCTATTTTCTTACACACATATTCAAGATCATTCATTGTGGTCTCTACATTTTTAATGCAATGAAAAGGACTGCCATTAAGACTTGGGTTTTGTTTTAGAACATTTTAGGAAATCCTCTGCAGTCTATCATTTTGGACTTAGGCTCTTAATCTAGCATCCAAATTTTAAATAGTTTAATAATTTTTATTTTAGATTTTTATGGTATGAACTTGTTGTGGTACATTTGCTTTGCAGTATTTCTATGATGCTTTATACAAAACTACTTTTTAAAAACATATAAGAATTAAATATAAATACAGAAAAATCATTCTTAATTTTGATTTATTTTACTCTTGCATATCAAATTTTAACAAGGTCTTTTTTCTAGCTGAATGCGGGATATTTGTATTTTTGACACATTTTCTCAGTTAATAAAAACTGACATCAAAATGAATCAGTTCATTGGGCATACTAACAAATTCAAAACAAGGACAGCTGCTTTCTCTGACTGAGTTAATAAATACACATTTATTAAACCAAAGAAGGCACATGGTGATAACCTAAATTACCATATATACCATTATTTTAAATCATATCTGAATGCAGTGAGTAGGTGTGAATTTAATCAGAAATGTAAATAAAATGTTTTCATAATAAAATATCAAAAAGTCTCTCAACAAAATGATGCTAAGAAAAAAATTAATATTTCATAAAATTATGCATTGGAATCATATTCCTGATCCTCTACAAATTATGGTTATAATTTTATCATTGTTTTCAGCTAAAACATGTTACTACTTTAATCTAATTCCATAGCCCTAGAGAATAATCTCAGTCCTCAGTTACAGGCAGCCTTTCCTCTACCCCTGTCTTCCTTTGTAACTCCCATTGGATATTGCATGTTACAAATTGGTGAGAGTGTCTTGGACAATCTACCTACATTGAACATTTTTCTTTATATCATTATTATCAGGAATTTTGGCTATTTCTTAAAAGGAAAATCACTCCGATAATCATCTCTCTTGTTGTTACAGAGCATGTTTTCTACCAAACTATCTCATCTCTCCTTTCCTCACTCTAACACTTTACTACATACATATCCAGAATAAAGAATAAGTGAAAATCTTTAAGGAAAGAAATAGTAACAATATAACCACATGAGAGTCGACCAATTTTTGCTGAAGAAATTCAGATGATAAAAGCTTTGATGCTTGGAGTGGAAAAGAATTTCATGTAAAACAAAAAAGATCTGGTATAATATCCCAGTAAACAAGGTTAATAGTTTTTGCTTGAATATTCTAGCAGTGGGGAATTTTCCAGTTTATTAAGGAGTTATTTTATTGCCAGAAAGAGTTAACATTGGAAAAAAATATGCCTGGTATTTATTCGAGTTTTCCTATAGATCATAAGCAAGATGACAATGTAATGAATCTGAACTCATCTGGAATTTGAGCATAGCCTGCTTCCTGGGGCTGAATTTAGCAATCTGAAGCCTACACAGAAAATAGCTGTGTAGGAGTCATGGTTAAAAATATGAATAAGATGTCCATTGAGATTATTTTATTTGAAAGTTTATAAATATAATAAAGTGCTTTCTTAATAACTAAATTCATTCAGCATGAGAATCTGAAAACATGATGTATTACTGTTATGGTTGATACATTGTGTCAACTTGGGGAGTCCAGAGGTTTGGTTGAGTGACTCAGCTGGAAGCCAAGGTGCTTACCTTGTACACATCCTGAGCCTGTGGAAGAGGAGGCCATGGAGATTGTGTGAGAGTTACAGGCCCCCTGGGTGGGGGTAGCCTGTTTACAATGTAAGGGAGAGAAAGAGGCTGCTTGCAGCCATTCCTTCCTTTTGTTTTGATTGTTTTTGCTGTGCTCTGCTGCCATGAATGTTTGCCCTCTGCCGTGTGCCACTCTGCCTCTGAAACAGCTAAGTATGGACTGAAACCTCCACAAACTGTAACGTAAACAAACCTTTCCTCCCTTCATTTTGGGCATTGGGTATTTTGTCTCAGCAATGAGACAAAATAACCAAGACAATTACTAATCTCATTACTAACCTCTCAAGAAGTTATGAAGTTCTGAATCCCTGTGCCTAACGTAATAATTTTGGTCTATTCTGCTGTACTCCAGGTCCTATATAGCCTGTGCTCCATAGTTTTTGCCCTATTCTATAGAGTTAAAGCATGGTTTTCCCCTATTCTATAATTATTAATACATTTCCCCTAGTCTGTAATTGTTAATACATTTCTGCATTCTGTAATTATTAATACATTTCCTTCTCTTTAAGTATGCTGGCTTATTGCTTTTCCTCTTGTTTAAAGTATATTTTTAAAAAATTTATTTAATGTTATTGAAATGTATTAATTGTAAAATATGAATGGGGCTCAGTGTGATAATTCTGTAATACACATTATCCACAATAATCCATAATATCCCATTCCATAATACAAATCAAATCAAATCTTACCTATGTTTGACTTCAAAAAGCTTAACATATCTCTTTAACACTGTGAAAGTGCCCGTGTAACAGGAGTCTTTGATTATCATTAATAGGCAATTTTAGTGTTTGAGTTTTACAGAGGAGGCAAAAACCACTAAAAGGGCTGCAATTTGTATCTTTGTTAGATGAATGAATGAATAAATGAATAAATAAATAAATAAACATTCATCCTCAATATACGAGAGAGAGAGGGAGAGAGAGAGATTGAAAAGTCCACCAAAATGTACACATCAGGAAAAGAAAAACTTCTATAAATATTTTACTACTAAACTTATTGATCATGAGATCAATACGTTACCTTTGACCTCTGCAATACAAGAAATCTCAAAGTGGAGGCCATTAGCTTCCAGACATTTACTACTATGGCGGACTCCTGAAGTGTGTATGCATGTTTTGGTGGACTCTGTAAGTATAATAATGTGTACCTTTCAACTAAGATATTGCTATTGTAAAGCCACTAATGCTGACCCCGGTTTTAGGTGACAGAAACTTAAAAATTTATCTGACACATGACAGTGGCATCAATTTTATTTGTTTGCTTTTATACTCTTAAAGCTCATTCTAACTTTCAGTACTGTATAATGAAAATGTTTTCTCATAGTCCATTGTATTGTCAGAAAAATGATACCAAACATTAGAACTGCTATAAAAATGGAATTTTGTGCATGGAATATTTTACTTAAAAGACTATAATAAAATAAAAGCAGATTAAATTGATTGATTTCAGTCACAAGACTGATATGAAGTTTTACATACTTATTTTATAGAGTAAACACTGATGAAATTATTCAGGCATTTTACTTAGAAAACACCCTCCTACCAAGACCTTAAATATGTGACACGAGCCAAATGGTATATGTCTTTGCCTAGTATAAAATGTTAATATTGCACTTATTTCTTCTTTGGGAAATTTTTGTAAATGATTGTTTAGAAAGTGAAAAATAAGGACAAGAATTTCTGAAAATAAGGAACAAATCTGACTAGCTATGTGTTTGAAAATGAAATGATGCATATTTAAAGATTAGGAAAGAAGAAAAATTAGTATGCAAATATCATAGTAAATTCATAGAGGTTTCACTAAACGATTAATGAACATATGGAACATGTCACCAAGGAGACCAATTAAAAATGTGATAAATCAAAAGTATTGCCATCATTTCTCCTGGAACAGAAGTAAAGGGAATAAGAGAAGAGAGTACCCTACAGTAGATGTTTTCCTTATTGACAAAGTTCAACCATTATTTCTCTGCTTAATTTAATATGCATTAATTACTCTTTCTGTTAGTGTAAAATATTTAACAGCAACTTCACCTTTGCATGCATATTTTTGAATTGTTTCCCATCAGAATTCTACTGTAAAATATCCATTCTTGTTTCATTATTCCCTTATATCTTTATCATTAGTGTTCATAACTATATAAAATTCTGAATTTTCTTAATTTTGAAAATTTGTATCATCCATTTGAAAAACGGTGTAATCGATCTACATGGCCAATTCTGTGTACTGAGGTGGTCTTTCACATGTTGTAAATATAGTTTTCTTCATTCCTTTCATAAAGCTGTCCATATTTCCCTGGATATTTTCTAAAATACTGAAAACCCACTATTTGTGGTTAAAGCATTCTGATCTTTCTTTTAAAATACAAATTCCTCTAAATATATGAAATAATCAGACATAATAAGCTGTCTGATTCTGGAATATCTTTCTTGAATTCCTTTTCAAAAAGGCTGTTGTCAGAAATAACAACTTGGTTTATAGTAACTTTGGATTAAGTAGAATGTGCTGAAGACTTTGTAAAGTGCAGAGGTTGGCTTATCCCTCAGGACAGGTGATCTCCAATCAGACAAGAGACTGGAAAGAAAAGACATAGGCCTCTGAGAACAGAAAGATTTCAGAAGAGATTGAGAACACAAGGAATGTGAAGACAAATTTAAAATCTAATTTCAAAACACAACTTATACAATCAGATTAACCAGTATGTATTATTAGCTCTCTAAATTATTTACGATTTTTATGAAAATAAAACAATGTGTATCAGCTTATGATAAGTAAGATTAATTTATTAATCATAAATTATTATTTATGATTTTTGTGAAAATAAAGCAATGTGTATCAGCTTATGATAAGTAAGATTTGAAGGCTTTAAAAATAATATTTATGAAACATTTAGTAGAAAGTATAAAATATAGTTGATATTTGTTCACTGAATACAGGTTTTACTCAATGAATTGTTCTTGTGCATAATGGACTAAAATGGATATTTATAAAGGCTAAATGGACTAAATTCACAATAGACTAAAATGTGATATTTATATAGCACTGTCTAGTTGGTTCTTAAAGATATTTTCATACTTGGGCTAGTATGATCTTACAGACTAAAATTTGGGTCACTACTCGAGTTCACTGCTGAAACATTGTAAATATATTCATAAGATGACAATTCAGATATAAACAGAGAATGCATCAGAATCTCTTAAAGAAAGTTGCATTTTTGTCTTATTCTAGTTTCTGTTAATATAATGAAATATCCCCAACTAGGTATTTATAAGGAAATGAGGTTCATTTTGGATTATGGCTTTGGAGGCTACAAAGCTCAGAAGGCCATATTTTGGTGAAAGCCACAGGTGACATCCAAGGTGGTAGATGACATCACAGGAAGGAGTAGCAGCATGTACACAAGATGCCAAGCACAGGGTATGACTTCCCTTCATAGAAACTTATTCTCAAGGTAATGAACCTACACTGGGAGATGGACAGTAATCCCTTTCCAGGGCAGTGCCCTATGGTCTAATTATTTCTATTAGTTCCTACCTCTCAATGCTCACACTGTCTCCCACCACTTGGCGCCAAGCTTCCATCACATGAACCTTCGGGGATCAACAATATCTAAGAACTGTGAACTTACATATTGGGAGAACTGTTTCTGGAGTGTATTTATATATGCTTCTTCTGGGAAAACTTAAATGACTCTAAATATAAATTATTTAACTAATTTCTCTGATCCCCATGATCTTCCAAATGAATATTAAATCATCTTCTGTGTTCTGAACAGAGATATAGCAACTATTTCCCTAAATCCTTCCTTCTCCCATGACCTCTCTATTTTTTCTGTAGTTTCTAAAATCAGTAACTTGAACATGAGATCTTTATTATTTTATCTCTGGCTGACAATATGGTCATAGGATTTACTTCCTGAAGCCACTCTTCCTAGAATATTTGCTCCTGGACTGAAGGAAAATTTTCTTAGCCTGGGCCAGTGTGGCACCACTTGTGCAATGCTGTCAGAGCACATGTCATGTGCTGGGTTACTCATTCCTTTCCACCCCCATCATGGGACATCAGCCCCTTCATAGCAAGTGACTGAGTCTCTAGTCTTTGAATTCCGGAAGTAATATAATACCTGGCTCAAATTTTTTATGTTTTTCTTCTCATTTTTCAAACTTTGTAACAAGAACTACTTCACTGATATTGGAATAACCAATATCAGTAAAATACCCTATCAGGTTTATAACAGGGATAAAGATCCTCTATTCTCAAAATAAAGTATATTAATATGACTTAAATGTATTGAAATCTGTCTTCTACTAATTCTAAGGTGTGGGGAGCTACAGCAGCTACTCCTGATTCTCATTTTACAAGTAAGATGCTCTCCTCAAAAGCCTTCAGCCTTCCAACACCATGATGTCCTCACGTCACATTTTAGAAGGTTATTTGCAAATACTAGTCCCAGTGCAGATGAAATTTATTGTGGCCCCATTACATTTTCCTTTTCTTTAGGTTTAGTTTGTTTGTTTCTTTGGTTCTCAGACTTTTTACTCAAAGCCTTAGGAGAAGTTAATACTGTAAGGATTCTAATCCTTAAGTAACTGACAATTCTAAATACAATTAAATATTAATAAATAGCAGAGCCTCCCTAGAAGTTATGACTGCTTATACATAAAAATTCTACAACTTATACATAACTATATTATTTTTAATTTATTTGAAGTAATATTTGTATTGATATTTTAGAACTATAAACTTTCACTTAGTTGTAGTGCAGTCAGACTGACAATAAAAGTTACAAAATATAAGTTAACAATATAATATGTAAATTACAAGAAGATATTCATAAAAAACACATACCTTACAATTGTACTTATCAGAAAAATTCCTTTTGTTGTTCCCTTCTGAAGAAAAAGGGATTCTGAAATTATGCTAAATAATTCTGCAATAATATTTTCATCTTTTTCTTGTCATAGATTTACTGATGATTTCTTGTTCAGATTCATTTGTTTGTACATCTTAACTCGCAGGAAAATTTTAGGCTAAATGCAATCTCAGTTTCTAAGAAAGTCATCAGAAAAGTGGATGAGTACTAACTGGTTAATCTCCACACTAGGTAATTTATTGTACTACAATTATCCAAAAGCACTATGAGAAGACTTGCCATGGCCAGTCATTGAAGTCCAAGGTGGAAAGGTAGCTATAGTTGAACTGCACTGTGATGGAAGTTTTCTTATTCCTGCTCTCGGCTATTCTCACCAACCTCGTCCCTGGAAGAACAGCGTCAATTTCTGTACTAAAATGTCAAAAGTATCAAAATAATCTCTCAGTGAAAAAAGCCTAACTGTATCTCCATCTATCTTCATAGCTAAATTCACGTCCATATCAATGTCTATGTATTTCTCCAAATAACAAGTATGGTTGTTGTTATAGGATTGGGTGAATGTTCTCTGAAATTTAATATGCTTTTGCCACCAGCATACATAAATTTCCCATTATCTCAAAATATCATATACACATTAATTTAATTGCATGTTTATCGTTATCTTTACATTAATAACCATCATTATACAGGATTTGAAGAATATAGACAAGTATAATAACACAGCCCTCTCACTAAAATGCATCAATAATTTAATAAAAGTTATTTTCTCTAAAAATACAGGATTGCTTGTATTTCACCTTTTGCATAGATAATGACATACAAGTTTTCAGTTTTATTTATACCCGTGTAAATCATATAGAACCTATGTAAACAAAATAGAATGCTTCTCGTGTGTTTAGTTGAGTGTTAAGATGACAAAAGTAAAATAAAGGGCCACTTCTTTTTCTCTCACCTGGGTACATTATTCAATTCAAAATTTTACATAGCTGTGAATTTTGTTGGTGTTTTTCCATTCTTCTGATCAAAACTAACTACACATTTGTGATCACAAAAGAGCAGTTCAGTTCCAGATATGCTGTAAATGTCAACTGGACAGTAGGTTCTGCCTTGGTTATTCTATTAGTATATTTTACCCTGAAGACATAGTTTTCGTTATAATCTCTACATACATAAAAAAATGCTGGGGTCAAAAGTCAGTTCTAAACCTAATGTTAATTTGGTCACTATCATTACCAAAACACATAAACATAAAATTAAAAATCTTTTCTCTTGCTTTGTTATTATCCTTACACACACACACACGTGGCTTTAATTCATTTATGGATATCAATACAAGATGCTTTGCTTTATTTGTATATGTTTAATTTTCTACACTAGCTTGTAAAATTTGTGTGTATCTAATATTATCATAATTTGGGGAATAAAGTTTTAAGCTTTCAATCCCAGTGGAATAATTTTCATTTCTCACATTTATTCTTTTTGTAATAGCCTTTGTACTTGTAATAATAAATGTCACTTTCCAATGAAAGCCTGTTCAATGAAAATTGTGTTTCAATCCTCCTAATTAACCAATCTAACAGAATAAAAGTAGTTTTTGCCAGCGGTCTTTGTCTAAAATGTTTAACTTGCTTTGCTATTATTCCTTCTTAATTTGTATGCTGTTCTTAATGTAATTTTGGATTTTTTCAGATCTTGATTTCTGTTAAAATTTAATTAAGCTGACATTTATTGAACTTCTGGAAAATAACAATATAGTGACTACAAATGTGAAACAAATTCAGACTCTGCACTTTGACATTGACAGAGAAAGTGAGAAAGCCAACATTCTTGAGTTACTAATGGCGGCCAGGCAGTATCGGATACCTAGTGAGTGTACAGTCTCTCAGGAAATAGCAACTACTCTGCAGAGAAGCTATTATTGTCTATCACATGTGGGAGGAAGGGCTCAGAAAAATGAGATGTGTCTTAAATAGTTGGGCCAAGATTTGGATTTTTGAGAACATAAATGTTTCCATGCTATGCCTGTTACATTATGACCCAGATACTGGTCCCTGTTTTTTTTAAATATAATACCTTTATTTGACATAAAATAAATTTACATGTTTATCTCTCTGGATGCTAAACATATACTGCTGTGGTTAAGCATAACTTTATGTTGTCTTTAAAAGATAACATTAATGCTCCTATTCTCATAGAGTTTGTGAATTTTTTCAGTTATTTTGGTTATTCTAGCACCTTTATAGTTCAGATGAATTTTAGAGTCAATTGGCCAATCATAAATCCAAGTTCCTAAAGAGACTGAAGCCGAGTGTGAGAAAGAGGGCAACTTTTCTGCTCCAAATGAGAAACCGACTTTTCTTTTTGACACTCACCTTTTGTCCTTCCTGCATCTAAGCGCTGTCCTGAGCACGCCTGATATTTCTAGACAGCGCCATCTCGCTTGAGCAATTGATACACTATGTTCCTAAAAAATCCCTAAACATTCAACTCTCCCTTCCCCCAGAGCACGGTCTGTCTCTTTCTAGCGTTTCTTACAGCGTCCGTTGCAATCCACACCTTCCGTGCGTAGGTCTGCCACAGGACGTCCTGTCCGTATTAAATTCCCAGTTTTGCTTTAAATCTCAGGCAGCATCAGTTTCTTTAAGACACTCTTCTTCCCTCCCAAACAGAAACATCTCCATATTATATTTGTTCATACAACCACATTTTCCCCTTCTACCATTAATCACTGTTACATGTATTCAGTTGAATATATTTTCATTAATATCTCACTATGGTTTGTATTTTGTCTCTTCTAAAACTCAAGCTGAAATTTAATTGCCTTTATAACAATACTAAGAGGTGCAATGTTTAAGAGTTGCTTAGACAAAGCCTTATGAGCAGGGTTAGCACTCTTACCAAAAAAAAGGTGACTTTGGTCCCATCTCGCTCTCGCTACCTTCTAGCAATGAGCTAGAATTGCAAACCCCCTCATGCTGTCATCATAGCCTTCCCAGAACTTTGAGCCAAAAAAATGTATGTCAGCTGTCAGTTTTACAGTCTGTGGCCTTCTTTAAAAGCTGTGCAAAATTCATGAAGTCATATGCATTTTACAAAGTTAGCCGTAGGTTTATAATTGAATTCTGAATAGGAAATTCGCTTCAGGGCAGATTGTGTTTGGTCAATACATAGTTGATGAATGAGGAAATAAGTGAAAATACATATATTTTTACTTCTTATAGTCCAGATAGAGTACCTTATATAAATACTGTCCATGTTTGGTTAAAATATACTATATTTGAAGAAATTTTAATCATAAATATCTGACATCAGATGTAATTGTCAATTATGGAAGCTACCACTAAAAATCTTAAGTGTTCTTGATCCTTCACTTTCAGATACACACAGTTGGATTGCTTTCAAGCATTTCAAGTACTTCATGCCATAAATACAGAAAGCTAAGATATATGTAAGAGAAAACAGTAAAATGTGATTCTACTCAGGGAAAATATTAAGTATCGCTAAACGTCTGGTAAAATAATTGATCTACAGCATAGTTAAAGTAGATGCAATTACTTGAGAAGGCTGGAATGCAATGCAAATCATCTGTGGGAGATGGCGACTTGTCTCTGAAACAACAGTAGACAGCAGTCATCTTACACACAAATACACATCTTACACTAAAATACACCATGCGGCCCAGGAAAAAGCTTTTGTTCTCTAGGTATTAAAAATAGCCCATTATCTCCTTGCTTCTGTTGGAAACTATAAGAAACTGCTGAGTGAAAATTAATTTATCATAAGTTCCAGGAAAATAGTATCATATGGTAGTGGCTACAACGGAAAGCCATAGGGGATAAGCCCTGCACTATTTGCTCTCAAAATTCTTGAAGGAACTGTTGACAAGTGGGTTTCCATCTCCTTCTCTGAGAAATTCTTCTTTGCTCTTCACTTTCTTCTCTGCAGTGTCCTCACTGCCTCTTTGTCAATTCCAGCTTGCTTCCTCCCCAGGCTCGTTTAGTAATGTCCTGAACGCCATTTTCCCAGGTTATCGTGATAGGCATCGATCCTGAACTTATGATTATAAACTTTTTTCTACTTATATCCCTTTAGCTATAAGGACATAAAGTACTTGTGCCAAAAACATATGCTGTATACTATATAGAGTCTGAAAAAAGTTTAGTCCTGCTAAGTAACCTACTAATGGCCTTGGTACTAATAAATCAATGAAGGTAAAATTTCTTGACTATAAAAATGGAGATAATAACCATGAATTATTTGTTATCATTAAAGCGATTTTTAGAAAAAGTCTTTATAAAAATTACCAGGAACTCTTAGAATGCTAGTTTCTCTTCTCCATCACTTTCAAAGTGGTAACTTAATAAAATAAAAATCATATAAATAAAAAAGCTTCACCTACCATTTTCATCTCTCTAATCTTTGTGAAGTAGAATTAAAAATATTTTCACATTATCCGAATTAAAGTTTGATTAATTAATGTAATATCTTTACATTATACATCATGATCTCTAAAATTAATGAATATATTTTTCATTTCATATCTAATATTTGCCGTTATGTTAGTGATAAGACTGGATTCATAATGTTTTATCACTTGGCTAAGAACTAAACTCTGAGGCTTAAAATTATGTGCATGGCTTTTACTGTGAAACACTTTGGCAAGATAAGAACCTCATAATATAAGGAACAAAGCTAATGAAATTTCCCAGACCACTGATTCAACAACCTCATTCTTTCTGAACCATCTTCCATCATCCCACTATAAATGATATGAAAGACACACAACAAAATGTATCTTAATTCAAACTCTTTTTTTAAAGTATCAATTGTCTTCTAAAACCTGACTAAAATTTTTTCCACTGATCAAAAGCTTAATAGTAGAAAAAGAGTGTCAGATTAATTTTTGAAGAGAAGATAAAATATATATTAACTGAAATTTACAAAATCTTCTTCTATTATAATATTTATTATGATTTCATGGCCATTAAGAACCAAATATAAATTCCCTTTGTAGATAAGGAATGAGCATCAATACAGAAATAGAGGTTTGGTATAATTGTATAATTTTAGTTTAGTAGAATTGGATTCAACCCATTATCTTCAATTTGCAAGTTAAATAGTTAATTGTTGTACAAAAAACTCTAAGAATGTTTTCATGTGAAATCTCATATTACAGAAAACAAGAAATTTTTTTCTCTTTAAGAAGCCACCAAAGCTTTAAAAACTAGTGGGGCATTGTATTCAAAAAATAAGCCTTCTAACCATGAATATAAGAAGCATGCCTCTTGGTCAGAATAACTCTGAGATGGATCTACATAGCTTGAGTTTGCACTATTGACCATGGGTTCACTCCCCACACACTGGCATTTATAGAAGAGCTGGCTTCCACAGCAGCATCACTTCTATGGTAGCAAGGAAATTCCATCCAATCACCTTCTCAGTTTTGACTCTTGCAAAAGTCTTTCAGGAAACATCAGAAAACCTACTTGCCATGGGTCTGTAGAAGGATTGTGAGAGCAAATAACCTGGGGATTATACTTCCCCCTCACCACCGAAGCTGCATTATGCATTGCTGTTGTGCAGAGACGTACTCTGATATGCCTTCCAAACTGTCAGGGGTGCGTGCCAGTACTTCCAAGGATCTCTCTTCCTTGTTGAACTTATCAGCATTGATCTTTCAGTGATCTTGAATTTGTCATGTGGATATTAATAACATTTTCTCCTTTTCGGGGCAGTGACTAGGTGAAGGAAAATGCAGTGGTAGCAACATCTGTTTGCAAAGACTCCTGACTATGATGAAGCACCTCCATGGCCTTTCAAGATTCCTTCTCCCTAAGACATTGAAAGCGAGGATTGGGCTGGTGACTGCAGAACATATTTTGGCCTCTTCTGAGAGCCTTGCTAAAGGATAGAGTATCTCTCTTTTGAACATGTGATTAACGACCATCCTTCCTGACATTAGGGCATGAAATAAAACTCAAAGATGAAAAGAACAGTCAGTTTAATATTCTGAAATTCCATTAAATTCTTACAACTTTGCTACGTGGATATACTTTTGTTTTGCAGGGCCATACTACAGGAAGGTTAAATGACTAGCCTAATATTTCACATCTAGAAGGATTTTCAGAAATTCTATGGCTCACTTCTAAAAACCTTCACCTCCACACAATAGATTCTTAGCTTCATGAATTTGTAAGCATGTGTAAAGCCAAGAATCCTCTTCCAATTTAGGGCAATGAGTTTTGATTTCCAGTTTCATTCACTGGAGACAGTGAAGAGAGTAATATATTTGTCAAGTAGAGAATTAAGTTCATTTCACCTGGATACATATGTCAGGCCTTATATTAATTAGATGCAGAAGAGAAGTGTAAGAAAAATAGCTAATAGTGCAATGCTTTATAGAGAAAAAGAAAAAGTAGTTTATTATTCTCACCACAATTTAAAGAGAGAGATTATTATTCATGTGGTTTCTCGGGAATAGGAGCACTTTACAGATTATAACACTAATGTGTTTGGTTTATTATCATTATTTTCCAGGTATAAGCTGGGATATTATGTGTATATTCCAACTGGGAAGAAGCATGTGTGAGACTATGTTACTGTCTAAAGGCTTCATCCAGGAATTGGCACATTTCCATTTATGTCAAAGGTGAGGACTGACGATGCTTTGCAAATTAGTGTACAGCTGTAATTCATGTACTCAGAGCGGAGCCACAAGGTGATGCTCTGGGGAGGTTGATCTTTTTCAGAGCTGATGAGTGAAGACCCTGCAAAATTAGTGCCTTTATTAAAGAGACTGCAGAAACCTAACTAACTGCTGCACCATGCGAGGGCAAGGGAAGAAGGCAGTGTCTAAGAAGAATGGGCCTCTATCAGATGCTGGATCTGTCAGATCTTTAATTTTAGACTGTGTGGCCTCCAGAGCTATGAGGAATATATTTCTGCTCAGTTTATGGTACTTTATTCAGTTAATCCCAACAAAGACAGAACTTAGTCACAAAGTCACCTCTCACTAAAAATGAAATTGAATTATCAAGTAGGGCTGGTGGCCAAGCACTTGACTGTAATTCTAGTATTTTGGTAGGAGATGATAACAAATTATTTTGAAAACCAATAATATTTGATATTGACCTTTCCTAAGACATAACTGCAGGGTACAAAAACTGAGCAGAGGAACAAGAAAAAAATATTTGGAGTAAAGACATTTAGGGTCCATAATATATGATATGCTGAAAGAATTATTTTAGAAAGTTTACTTAGTAAGAAAACATTCCTGAAGGCAAAGAAAATAGCAAAAGCAACCCTACGAAAACCTGAATGGTTATAGGACACATATTTTTCTCAAAATGCTTTACTAGGATGATGGCAGAATTTGAAAGAAAAGAAAGGGGGCCATTGTGGTTCATGCCTATAATCCTGGCACTCGGGGGGCCAAGGCAGGAGGATCACCACAAGGTCAAGGCTAGCCTGGGCTACAGAGTGAGTTCAAAGCTACCCTGAATTGCCTAGGGAGACACTGTTTCAAAAAAAAAAAAAGAGAAGAGAGAAGAAAGAAAGAAACAAAGAAAGAATGAAGCAAAGAAAGGAAAAAAGAAAGAAAAAGAAAGAAGGAAGTTTTTCTAGAGCTGCACTTCCCCTTATGTAGTATTAGCTACCAGCAACGTGTAGTTATTAAAAAAACTTAAGATATTTTTCTGAGTTACTTAACATTTAAGAAGGTTCATGCATGGGCTAATAAAACAATAATGGTGTGTGTGTAAGTTTTTTTAAAGAGCAGAGTATATTTATTGAGCTTCTGTCCAAGAGAGTGACAGAAGGGGGGCCTGAATGGGTTACCTCAAGACTCTGTCTTTTCAAGGGACTTTTATAGAGCAAAACCAGGTGGTGAGGCGGATCCAAGATAAAGGAAAAGGGACAAAACTATGGTTAGCCAGTAAGAATTGTTCAGGTAAAACTGATCAAATTGGGATCAAATGGGAAAGTGAGTCATGTAGCAAGCATGCATGAATACAGAACAGGGGCTGTTCCTGTAAGGGGTTGGGCCAATGACATTTCAAGGTGATCGCTATCTATTTAGAATATCAATCCCTGATGTCCATCCCTAGAGAAGTATGTGGGTGAATTTGTTCAGTCTTTTTGTCTTGAGGTGTGGTCCACAGGTATCTTGTCTTGTCATTTATGTTGGTTGCTTGGAGATCCTGGCCCTGTCTGACTGACTATAATATTTCCATCTAACTCAGCTGCCTATGACATTAGCCCCTCTGAAGAAGTAACCTGAACTGCTGTGAAAGAGTAACAGGCGATGACCACTCTGGCTTCTTTAGGCTGAAAGGGGTCATAGTTGTTGATTGATAGTCAGAGATACCCTCCAGGGGATCTATCAAAGGCCCTCAATAGACACCAGGCATTTTCTTCTTGGGGAGGCATATAGCTTTAAATCTGGAGGAGACAAAACCAAAGAAACAATTAAGTGTGCACAGGCCAAATAATAAGATCAGTAGGATTATTATGAACACAGTCAACAAAGATTCCACCAAGAGGAGCCGGTTATGGCCTCTGATAAAGAGAATAAGGTCTGAGCCATGAGCTCCACTGGCTGAGCACTAGTCCCAGGTGTAAGTGAGGAACTTTCAAGAGTCTGATGTAAAGTTACCATTGCATAACCCTGCCTTCCTTGCCCCATTTTTCACGAAGGAGCTGCCATCAGAGAAAAGGGTCAAATCAAGGTTATTAAGGGGAATATCTAATAAGTCTTCTCTAACTGCATGTGTATGGAGGATTTCCTGTTCACAATCATGTCTGTCAACCTCAATTTTCTCCTTTTCTGGCAAAAAGGTAGCAGGATTCAAAGAAGGATATGTCTTTATTTAAATGGCTGGTTCTTCTAGAAGTAGAGCCTAGAAGAATTCAGCTGTTTGATAGCCAGAAGCTCCCTTTGCATGAAAGAAGTCCTGCCACATTGTGAGGCGTATATACAGTGAGATCTTTACCTAAAGTTAGCTTGGATGCTTCTGGCACTAAGAGAGCTACAGCCACCATAGCTCTAAGGCAAGAGGGCCATCCCTTTGCTGCAGTGTCTAACTGTGACTCAGATACCCTATAGGCTGTTGAGTGGGTCCCCGATCCTGTGTAAGTACTCCTAAAGCCATACCTCACTCTCATCGACATATGAATTGAAATGGTGTCCTGTGGGGAGGCTTAGGACTGGAGAATTTAGGAGAGCTTGTTTAAGCTTCTCAGTCTGTTTACATTTTTTAAGCTGTCTTATAGTAAAAGACACATTATACTTAATCTCCCTCAAAACATCCCCTCTCACTTTGACATGCCATTCCTCTTAACACTTTCTGAACCAGCTCTGGAAATCTTTTATCTTGTCTTTAAGAGGTGTGGTCAAAAGTACAGTGAGAGCGGCTGCTGAGTGTTATGCAATGGAAAGACAGGCTCTGAAACAGGTGGTGTCTTCATCCCCTTATTCACTGGGTCTGTCACTATGTGACTTCTGACCAAGGTAAATTGCACATTCTGTATCAATTCAGTCAGTCAAGGCAGCCACACAGTGCAACTGCAGACACTCAAGAAAGGAGTTTTAGGTCTGTTTTAGAACAGGACAGGATCAATGAGATAAGTGAGTTGGAAGAGGGAAAATATGTTGAAAAGTTTAATGCAATGTCTCTTAATGTAATAAAATTTTTAATTTAAACATTTACTGCATCTTATGTTTATGTTTTATGTGTTTAAAGTATATGGTTGGATAAGTTTTGACAGCATAAACAAGATACTGAATGTGTGCGATGTGCTACAGTCTATACCTGGATGTTGCTGCAAAGCCTCGTGTGCTCATAGCGGAGCTTTGGAGCGGTGACTGGATCATGGGAGCGTGATACCCTTGAGGGGTTAGCCCACTCATCAATTTATAGCTAATTGTGATTTGGGAAATGAGGCCTGGTCAGAAGATGTGGTTCACAGGGCTAGAAGGGTGTCTCCGCCTTCCTCTGTCTCCCGCGGCCATGCCCTGAGCTCTTTCTCGTGTAGCACGCCCCCTGCCGGGCTGCCTTGTCTTGAAGCCAGCCGACTGCGGACCGAGCCCACCAAAAACTGTGAGCAAAATCAACCTTTCCTGTTCACGGTTGTGGATGTTGTGTACTAGGACTCAGTAGAAAGGAGTTAACTAAACACACTATCCACCAAAAGGTCCCTCCACCCCTCCACGCACTTTCCCATCTACCCTTGCTATTCTTTTCTGTTCTCATTACAAGAAAACTGTGCTGCTACAAGAAGTTGCATTATCGAGAATTTAATAATATAAGTAAACTACATCAACATTTTATGTTTTTCAAGTCTGGCTTCTCTTCCTTGCTACAGCTATTTTGAAATTTATTCATTTTCTGGCACACAAATAACTCATTCTTTACTAAACAGAATTCCATTCTATGAATGGAGCACAGTTTGTGTCCCCCTTCATCTTGTGAAAAGCTCTTCGAGTCTTAATTTTGTGATATTTCTACTGAAGCTGCTATGAATATCTGTGTGCAAGTTCCTTTTTTCCATTCAGTTTGAATAGCAACTTGGTTTTGAATTGCCAAATCATATGAAATCAGAAGTTTACATTTCTAAAGTCATATCAGGCTCTTTTCTGAAGGGGTTATGCCATTTTCCACCCCTACCAAGAGTGTATAGGAGGACTGTCAATTAATTCACATCTTTATCAGAGCAGATCTTGTCAGCCTGTTGAATTTTAGCCATTCCAGTAGGTATGTAGGGACATTTCATTGCTTTTAACTTGCATTTCCCCATAAATACTGATGTTGAGCATCTTTCCACATGGTTATTTGCATTCAGTTTATCTTTCTTGCAAGGTCTGAAAATAGTCTCCCCATTTTAAAACTGAATTTTGAGTTCTTTTGTTGAGTTTTGAGATTTCATAATATATTGTCCATTGAAGGCTTTTATCAGATGTGTAATATGCAAATATTTTGTCCAGTAATTGACCTACCTGAGCAGTCTCATAACACTGTTTGAAAATGTCAAATTTGTAAATGTGCTATTATGGATTATGGTTATATTATCATAGTTTAAAAATCATTAGCTAAGCTAAAATCTTTTGGCTAATAAAAATGTTTTCTTTATTTGCTTTTGAAAATTTTATTGTCTTATGTTTTACATTAAAATCTACACCCACTGTGATTCAATTTTTGCATTTAGAGCTTGGCATACCACAAAATTCATTATTTTGTATATGTATATATAATTGTTCATTTCCATACCACTAAATTGCTTTTAAAATTTTGTCATTAATCACTTGATCATATATATGTGTGGTAGTTTCCATATTCTGTTTTGCTGATCTTTATATTCTTCTTAACCATACTACTTTGATTATAATACAACTTTATAAGTTGAATTCAGCAGCTAAGCCTTCAAAGTTTGTGTCCCTATATAAAGTTTAAAATCAATTGATCACATTTTATCAAAATGTGAATAAAATGACATGTACTATGTTACAAAGCAGTGGCACCTTGACAATATTTTCTTGCAATTCATCAACAAAATATATCTCTCTATGTATTTAAATCTTTTTTTTTTTTGAGACAAGGACTTGCTGTGTAGCTCAGGCTGGCCTCGAACTTGGGTGATCCTCCTGCCTCCCCCTCCCTCGTGCTGGGATTATAGGTATGTGCCACACCCCCACCTATTTAAATCTTTTAAATTTTATATAAACAATGATTTTTACTCTTAAATGTATGGAATGTACACATACTTCTCCAAAGATATTCCTAAACATTTGATACTTTGGATACTACAGTAAGGATAAATGGTAAATGGGCATTTCCTAATCAGAATGTATGGTGTTAACTGGATAAATATAAATAATATATTGCACATTTTGCTAAAATTATATTTTCAAAGTTTTAAAAACTTTATTGCATAAACTGACAAAGTGCCCTGCCATCATTTTTAATCCAAGTAGAATTATAATTTATATAAGGATATGTCTACATGCCCAAATAAAAAGCAATACTGTTTAAATGGTATGTTACCATATAAGGAAGGGATCTGGTTTAACTTATGGGATGAAAGAAAATAAACATCATTATTTCCTACTATATAATTATAATAAAAGTAAAGAAGGTGATATTAAATTTGCTTGCTATTTTGAAATAAAAATGTTTCAAAATAGCTTATACCCTATGCTCATTCTCAATATTTTATATCTAATAGTATTCTAGAGCTTTGCATCACAGCTGATAGATCATCTGTGAATAATTATTTACCTCTTTAAAAGAATCATCCTTTGTTTGTAATTTCTATGTATTAGCATCAAAAAAGTGTTAGCTGACGAGCCTGAGCCATAAAGTAAGTAAGGAGAATTTCAGTGGCATTGGGTCTCATTGTGTGGAAATTCATTTATAGACAACTACAAAGAGGAAATACAAGCACTGATAATAAATTATAGTAGACATATTTCAGAAGTCCTCAGCCAAGTACGTTAACATGAGAATTGTACCTTGATCCATAGTATTTTAGTTGCCTTAAGATCCAAAAATTATGTATAAATATAGCATATAAAGGACAGAATACTGAAGAACCCCAACTAGTCCTTTCTGTGTGGGCTTCTGTTTTTACTGATCATCATACCGAGTATAAGATAATGATGCAGTATTTTCAAATAAATCTATCTACTCTAAGTAATTTTCCTTAGCTGTATTTGTCTCAGTGATGAATCTAAGTGTTTTATGAAACTAAGAATCAAGATTTATTAGAAAATGGTTAAAATATAGTTAAACAGACAATGTATATTCACTAAATAGTGAATTTAATAATTGCATTCGGGGAATGTCAGGGTATTTCTTTGCGAAAGCTAGTATCCCCTTAGTTTTTTGATTCATTATTCTAAATTGAATTACATCTCAGTCAAAAGAATCCATACTTGAATTTTAGAGATAATTCAACTCAATATATAGATTTCATTTGCTACTGCTGTTTGACTTTTTTGAATACACTTTCAATAACTTTTAGGTTCACAGAACGATTTAACAGAAGGTACGGAGATGTCTGTGCATTCCCTGTCTTTCTCTACATATAAATAGCATCCTCACCACGAAGTGGAACACTTGTTATAATCAATGAACCTACAGAAATCTATCACCGCTACCTGTGGTCAACACTTGCCATTACTTTTCATCTATGATTCTGTTCATTGGACAAATGCACAGGGACATGTATCAGTCTTTAAACTACAGGGTTTTTTCACACCACTAAAAGTCCTCTCTACTCTACCTAGTCATCTCTCGCCCTCCCACGCTTATGACAACCATTGAACTGTTTACTGTTTCCTCAGTTTTTTTTTGTTTCTGGAGAGTCACATAGATGGAACCCTGCAGTGTAACCTTTTCTAATTGGCTTCTCACACTATATGCATTTAAATTTTCTTCATGGCTTCTCATTGTTCAATTTCTGATTTCTTTTTAGAACTGAAAGATATCCCACTGTCTACGTGAATGATAATCCATCCACCTAGTGAAGACATCTTGGTTGCTGATATTAATAAAACTGCAGTTAACATCTATTTATAAAGGTATTTTTATTTGTCTGGATAACCAGGAGAATGATTTGTAGGTCATATGATGGGAGCATATTTAATATTTATAAAACTGCCCAACTCTCTCCCAAAGGTGCTGTCCAGTTTGCATTCCAGTCAGTATTTGATGTATCCATCCTAGCCCTGCACTCACATCATAGAACATGCTTATCAGTCTGGATCAATTCTTTGCAAGACAATTTCTGGTCTACTCCTAAGGACTGCAGAAAGACCAGGAAATCCCAACACTATAACAACTTCCCATCCCATCATGTCAAACTCGTCCTCTGAACTGAATACAACTCTAATTTCTCAGGCATTCCAGAATTCTACTGCCATGATTTATTTATTCTTAATTCTTTTTTGCTCCTTACAAGCTTAGGTTTCCTATTTTTATCTGCCAACTAGGTTATTCACCATCTATCTTGTGTTTTAGCTTTTATGATTTTATTCATATAGCCACTCTCATGTTTATTTCTTTCTTTCACACTGTAATATAGAGATTAAATTCTTCCTTTCTGTCTGTTTTATGAGGAATGAAAAGTACAAAGATGCCATTGCAAGCACTCTGGATCAGCTGCTCAAAGCGGTTCCCAGCCTTCTTACTCCAAGCCTTTTCCTCACACAGAACATAACAAATGCAAAGCAAGTCGCCATGCCCACCTCGTCCTTAGCGTGGCCTTTTACAAAAGCATAAGCCAATGTGTTTATAATAAAGTTTCTTAAAAGTAGGGATTGAACCTTGTAAAGTCTCCTCTTTTTGGCCCTCTACTCTTCCTTTTCCTTTCATCTGGAACTTAGAGGTAATTCTCAAATCCACAGTCACCCTGAAAGGTGTGGGTGAAAGCTCAGTGACAAAAATGGGAAATTAGAAACTTTTGGCTTTCAGTAGCTTCTCCAAGTAGGTGCAGCCACCCTGTGACCATCACCTGGTCTCTTCTTACTCTGCTCTCTATGAGGCTTTGTTAAGCGATGCAGCTTCCTTCTCTACATTTTGCACAATTAGTTTCTACATAGTAATCAATATCTACCCTCCAGAAAAATTGAAAAATAAAAAAGTTATGGGATTCAAGATTTGATATCGCTAATAATTCTCCCTAACAGCAATATTTACTTTTAAATATTTTGTAGATTTACATTGTTTTAAGTCTTTGCTTCCAACTATTCTTTTTTATTTTTTAATTATCCCTTTGTGTTATGGTGATCACACATCCCAGATAATATGCCACTAGATTCCCTTCTTGGAGCCCACTCCATGTGCTCTGCCTAAAGCGAACACTATCAACATGAAAAAGTGCTCAACATCACTGGTCATTTGAGAGATGTGATTTAAAACAATTTTAAGATTCCATCTCACTCTAGAAAGAAATCAACCAATGATAAATGCTGGCGGGGCTGTGGGGAAAAAAGGAACACTTCTCCACTGTGGTGGGAGTGTAGATTAGTGTGACCACTGTGGAAGGCAGTGCGGGGATCCCTCAAAAACTAAAACTACCAGTTCCATTTGACCCAGCTATTCCCCTTCGTGGTGTCTCCCTGCAAGAATTAAAAGCATCATGCCACAGCTATATATACACATTCATGTGTGTAACAGCTCAGCTTATAATAGCTATATCTTGGAAACAGCCTAAATGCCCATTAATTGATGAATGAATAAAGAAGATGTGGGATTTGTTTTATGCAGTGGAATACTACTGAACCTAAATATGTGTAATCCTAAGACATTTCTAGGTGACTGGTGCACCTTGAGACCACACTGTTAAGGGAAATAAATCAAATATATGTGTAAATACCACACAGTTTTTCTGTTGTGAAACCAAAAGTGTAAATAAGAACCAAAATATATAATAGATATTTTGTGAAATAGGAAGAAAATGTACAAATGGGAAAGGGAACTACAGAGGGGGAAGGGGCAAAGAAAAGAAAAAAGAGAAAAGAAAGAAAAATGGAAGTAAAGCTATGGTAAATAAGGAGGGGAAAAAGCGTTGAAGGGAACAGGGGAATAGGGAAAAAGAATTAAGATCTATCATATACAAGTATAAATTCCCTATGATGTATGTGATAATTATGTGTATCTAAATTGCACCAATAAAATTAATTAATTAAAAAAATTAAAATGTCTGGGGATGTAAGTCAGTGGTAAATGTCACTGAGTTCAATTTCTAGGAATTAAAATCAGAGGAGAGCAACAAAGCAGAAAAGGGAAAGAAAAGAAAAATGAACCATATTGTATTTTAAGGGACATAGAGTTTCTGAATTAATACTGAGTAAAATTAAATTGCTAACTGAAAAAAAAAGGTAACTACAAAGCTTTGTCTGCCTTCCTGTAATATACTGCAAATATAGGGATTTGGATAAATAGCAGTAAATATGTCTCTGGGAAAGATACCAGCAATTTAATGTGACAACATATACAATGATTAATCCAATTAAATAAAAAGAAAACATTCGATAAGCAAGAATGTCCTATTGATTTCTGTAAGTTAAAAGTGTTAAAACACAGTCTCAGTACTTTTCATTAATTACGTGGCTAATTGGAAGTTGAAGAAAAATTACATCGAAAAGCTGTCTCAGTTTCTGAAAGTATGGATGTTAGAAACAAATTACTCCTGGAGGGAATTGCATGGTAGTGTGATTAGGGTTGCATTAGACATTTCATCCCAAGGGCATAATAAACGTCAACAACACTGCGTCTGTCACGCTGGTATTACCTTTCCCTGCAGCTGAGACATCTGACAACGGAGTCTCCACGCTAGAATACACAGACTCCCTGGACACCTCAGGCTTCTGGCAGTCTCAATCCAGCTTGCTAGATTTCAAGAGTTTCCATAAGAGAGAAAAGCCAGGGGAGTATCTTAGAGTAGTCTCTTGTACAAACAAGAATTTATTATTTGCAACATTGACAAGAATTACTGATGCCTCCTGCCCTTGTTTTCTTATTTTTGTTTGAACAGCAATTTTATTCTCAAATGAAGGAATGTTAGAATTTTCTTAGTCTCGCTATTAAAGTTCAATGGTATCATAATACAAACAAAATTAGCTTTTTGTATCTTTTGATTTAACTCTTATAGCAATATGAAGGGAAAGAGATTAGAGATGAAAGTTGATACTTTTACTTTGATAAAATTTACCTAGGAGAAAGTTTTGAATAATACCATTAAAACACATCTTCCAGCTGATACACCATTATTCATATCCTAATCCAAGTTAGCATCACATAGTAAGATGGTTTCACAGTCACTCTTTCCATACATTTCTTCTAATTAATTCTCCATACAGAGATAGCCTTCCAAAACCCAAATCTAATCATGGTACCCTTCTATTTAAAATGTCCAAAGCTTAACATTGCTTTTTCCACTGAGTTTTTGTCTTGGAGGGTAACAGGAATAAAACTCAGGACCTTCTGCTTGCCAGGAAGGCCCTTGTGCCACTGAGCTATATCCCAGCCTTCCCCTGAATTTCTGATTCTGGTTGTACAATCTATACAGTACAACTCTAACAGAACTTTCCTTGTTAGAGTTAATATTTTTTCATATGCATGCATCATGCACTTTTCCCTGTATTTGGACAAGGTTAGCCAGTGTCACCCAACACCACTTTCTACCTTATGCCTAGCCCTCATCTTTAATGTTTTGTGATAAAGAAATAGTTTCTAACATCTAACACCTGCAGTTCCTCATTATATGATTAAAGTAACTCATATTCCTTGTGTAACAATTGGGAGTGAATAAGATTGTACATTTGCTTAGTTGATGTTCCTCATCCTGGCTAGACTAGAAATTCAGTTATGTATCTTGTAACACTGGATCTTTACTACCATCCAGAGCAGATGTTTAATGAAAAGTTCTTGAATACACCAATTTATATTGTTACCAAGTCCACACTATAACCATGGAAATGTAAAAGATATAGCATTCAACTAATGTGTAAATATCATTTTAATGTACCACTGAGCTCTTTGACAAAACAGGTAGATGTCCAATAATGTAAAATCACTAGTGTGGAAGATATATGACTTCCATTTCCACCACAATATAAAAATAATCTTTGAATAAAATAAAGAGTGACATCAAAAACAGACTAACATAGAATGATCTCTAATTCCTTAAAGAAATGCTTCCAAAATGATCAAGGATTTATTATTAGTTATAAAAAAATTTGTAGTACATCTTATAATAATGTGACTGAGGACATCAAAGTAAATAATAAAACCATGAAGTATTCTGTAGACTACTTTCTCAAAATAATTCATACAAATTATTTTAGACATTTTTTAAACATTTGAATTTTGGCCTGAATTCTTAACTGATTTAGTTAAAAAGAGTAGACAACGATGCCAATACTACAATTAACTTGTAAATTATTTCAACTGAATTTTGTCTTTTTGTGAGAAGGAGAGAGATTTTTCCCTTTTCTAGGTACTACTGCCTTGACTCTGACAACATACACCAAGAGGAAAGCAAAATACTGGAAAGCAATAAAAGTCTTTATGAGCTTTATATCAGTGAAGATTAACCCAGGGTAAAAATACAAACTACTTGAAGTATTTTAAGCAAAAGAAAAAAACAATTGTGAAGATTAATCTTTCTTGTTAACTTGATTGGATGGAGAGGGGCCTAGAAAACTGTGAAAGCACAATTCTAGGTGTGTCTGTGAGGATGTTTCCAGACTGTGGGCACTTTCCCTTAGGGCGGGGCCTGAACGGAACAAAAGTTTAAGCGGCAGAGGCATACACCCTTGCTTGGCTCTTCCACAATAAGTATTAGTCTTGATGTTGCTGTTGTTCCTCAATCTCAGACTCCAGGTTCTCTGCCTTTGAACACATACTTGCACCAATAACTCCCAGGGAGCTTCCAGGCCACCAGCCATGGACTGGGGCTGCATCAGTAGACCTACCTGTTCTGAGTTTCCAATTTCTTGGACCAAATTTCTGTCTTAGCTAATTTTCTCCTTGCCATGACAAAATACCCGACTACTAAATTAAAGGAGAAAAGGTTTATTGTAATCTTCAAAGTAGTTGTTCAGATTACCAGATATAGGCATGCAAAATAACAACCGGTTAATTTCCTATCACCTTTTTTGAAATTCTGTATCATCTTATTGTTTTTTTAAAAAAAAAGTTTATTGTAGTTCACACTGTGTAATGGTGCCGGTTCACCATTAGCTGACTCCAAGGCAGGTTGGCATAGCATTGGAGAATTACAGGAGACATAGGTCACGGCAGGCAGAAGGCAGCAAGCAGTGAAGCTGTGATGCTGCGGGTGATGAGGGCAGCCCTCTTTCCGCCCTTATATTCTATCCAGGCTGCAAGCCCTCAGGGTGGGTAGCAGTCACACCCATGGTGGGCCCTCCCATTAACCACACCCTGAACTATTCAGACTAATCAGTGGGCTAACCCCAGCCTCACAGGCTTAATCCCAGCACCATATATTCGAGATCCAGCCACCTCTGAAAAGCCCCCCCTATAGCTTTGGTGGAATATTGGACCCAAGCCATAAGAGTGCCCCCTGTTCTCCTGGCTCTTCAGTGTGCAGATGGTTAACATTAAATTATTAGGGCTCTGATTATGTAAATCGGCGTAACAAATCCCCCTTATAAATTCTCTCTCCTTCTCCTCTCCTCACTCTCTCCCCTCTCTCAGTTCCCGATCCTCTTAACAACCCTGAATAATATAAGAATTAATTACAGAAAGCTGCTTGTTACAAAATAATTTTAAATGTTTTAGATGTCTTGGGACACATCCATAATTTCAAAGATCTGACCCATCAAAGTCACCCCTGACATTGTCATTGAAGATGTAAATTCATGTTCGCAATACAATATCTGCAACTCGGGAAAGAGAGAGCACAAATACACTACTGACACTGCATAGTGATCAATACACTGGCCAGAAAAGAAACAATGATGTCCTATCATAAAAGAAGAAAAAACTTTAGTGTCTTACTTCTTCCTCATTGCTGGGACTAAATACTGTACACTCAGAATTAAGGAAGGAAAGCAATGGAACCAAGACCCACATGGAACCAAACCAGACCTTCTGACACAAGAGAAGTCTCTATTGGGGGAAGTGGACAAAGTAGCAAGCTGCCTAGTGGACCAAGGCAGCAGCGAGCTCAGCAAAGCATGGGCTTTTAAACTCCTCTTCAGGGTGGGTGCGAGAGGGCCAGAACAGCCCAAGCAGGGGTGGCGGTGTGTCAGGGGGTGGTGTCTGCAGGCCAGAACAGTTCAAGCAGGGTGGATTGTCCCTGAGCCAGAACAACCTGAGCAAGTGAGTTGGCAAGGTGGAGGAGGGCAGGGCTAGCTTTTGTGGCTGAGGGGAACTGAAGTGGAACAAGTAAGGGAAGGAAATAAATATTGAGTGTTAAAGTTTACCCACAAGGGAGGTTGGCTACCTTGGGACTTATCAGAAAGGTTTATTTAGCTCACAGTTTGTGGAGGGTTCACTCCATGTTGCTGGTTCCAAGGCTGATTCCAAGGCAGGGTGGCAAATGGCAGAGGACAACAGTTCATAGCAGCAGAAAACAGCAAAAGCAGCAAGAGCAAAAAGGGAGAAGGAGCAGAGAGCAAGCTTCTTTACCTCTCTTATATTGTATGCAGGGTCCCTGCATAGGATGGGTATAGACCTCACATCCATAATCCCAGCATTGGATCATGAATCAATCACAAACTCTAGACCCCTTACCCATGGTTGCATGAGGCTTGGGGGGTCATCTAAACAGAAACCATAACACTTACATTTCCATAACTTTGCTTATGAGCAGAAAAGCTGAATAAGGAGAGGAAGATAGGCTGTTTTTCTCTTCAGCTCTTCTCCTTTCAGATAAAAACATTGAAATAAGAAGACCTAATTTGTACTTCAGCCTTAAGCCTCTGAAATAGCTATTAGTGGATTATATATTTTTAAACCTCCATTACTGAATGGAGAAAACAGTTCTCTTGGAAAACTAACTTCATATACTGACAATGTGTTATGGTTGATTGTGTCAACTTGGGGAGTCTGGAGGTTTGGCTAAGTGACTCAGCAGTTCTGCACCCCAGGGTGAAAAGGACATGTGCTTACCCTTCTGGATTGTTCATTGTGTAAATTTGAGAAGTTTAGAAGTTTAACTATGTGACTGAGCAGGGAGCCAGGGTGCTTGCTTTGTATTCATCCTGAGCCTGTGCAAGAGGAGGGCATGGAGATTATGTGAGTGCTATAGTCCCTGTAAGTGGGAGTAGCCTGTTTATAATATAAGGGAGGAAAAGAGGTTTGTTCTTACCCCCTACCATTTTACTCTTGCTGCTTTTGCTGTTTTCCCCACCATGAACATGTGCCCTCTGCCGTGTGCCAGTCTGCCTTGGGACTAGCCAAGTATGGCTGAAACATACACACACTGTGAGCTAAATAAACCTTTCCTTCCTTAATTTTGGGTGTCAGGTATTTTGTCTCAGCAATGAGAGAAAAGTAACTAGGATAGAATGCAATCTATAATATTTCATGAAAATAACTACGTGAGAATGACTATAACTTCATCTGAAAGTACAACTACTCTTCAGAATCTCTTATTTCACAGTGTGTATGTGCTAAAAGATGAATAAACCTTGACAAATTTTAGCTACTATTCATCTGACATTTATTTTTCCTTCATGTTGTTGTTATAGCACTATAAATGTACTCAATGTCTTATTTACAACACTAGCACTTACTCTTTCTTTATTTTTTTATTAATACAGGCCCTTGCTACATAGTTCAGGCTGGGTTTGAATTTACTGTGTAGCCTAGGTTGGCCTCAAACTCAAGCAATCCTCTTGCCTCAGCTTCAGAAGATTGCAGTGCTCAGATTGCAGAAATAAAAAACAATATTTGATATTCCTATCATTTTAAAGATGTATTATGTGCCAACATGCACACAGAGATACACAAATTCATGTGTATCTTATTTTTATTAATGTCATATTTTACCTATTCCCCACACCAACTAGTGATCATCCTTAATTTCATAGATGAAACAGACCTTAAAAATGAAATAATTTTCTTGATTACAAAATGTTTGAAAAGCTAACCACATAGATGTTCATATCCACATCAATATATCCTTATTAGGTGAAAGAATGAAATCCTTAACACTTAAACCCTTAATTAGATTATCATCTAATACTAACACTATTGATACTGCCCTAGTGCCTAGTGCTATTAAATACAACATGAAAGAAAATTGAGTGATTTAAAGATAATAGAGAAATCATAAAGTCCTTTATGTATATTGCAAGGCCTAAACTATAGATTTTCTAAAACTTTTATTATAATTGATGCAAAAACAGAAGTTTGTTGGATTACAAAGGCTATAAATTAGATTCATAAAAATAATTGTTGTCAATAGTTAACAGACAAGAGTATGTGCTACAAAACTAAACTATCTATCTTAGAAGGGTAAAGCCAAAGCAAAATTTAAAGCATAAATATTATGCAGCATGAAAAGTGACCAATGAAAGATCTATTAACATTATAGAAAATATATTTACAAACAATTTAAATTGCAAATAATACACTTAACTATGGAAAATGCTGATTGCAAATTTTCAGAGACAGAAAAACAGTAGAAACTAGCCATATTTCACTTAACAACTATTTATTGCTATAAATTAATGATAGTAATATTTACTAATAAATGCCTGTTCCAGAGGTTATCTTGAGCATTAAGCTATGAAGGGGGATACAAAAGGAAACATTGCCTCTACCTTCAAAATATTTTCAGAACACTAAAAGAATAAGATATTAATTAAAGTGTCATAAAGTACAAAGAAAATTATAATTACCATAACAATGTGAAGTTAAGATACATGATTACATAAGAAGTACCTGATTATTTAAACCTGAATATTATATTAAGAAATAACTCACCAGAAGAGGACATAGAAACATTAAGTGATAAAAATAATAAGCAATTCACAATAAATCTTTAAAAGTCGCTTAAAATAATGAATTATTTTTCTCTGTTATGTAAGTAGTTCTATCCTTGAAGAACAGAGTATGATTTCGTACACGCACATGCACACACACACAACCTTCACCTACGTGATGTGCGTGTCCCTAATGTACAACAGAACTAGAAGATGAAAGATGATGCATACATTGTTGTCTTTATCTGGGAAAATTTGATAATATAAAATGTTAGATATTTCAAATTCAAGAAATTTAGTAGACAAACGTACAAAACATAAACTAGTTTCTGTAGTCTCAGAGAAAAAATAGTCTGCCACGTAGGTGAAAAAAATGTAACATTATTGATTTTTGTTTGTTTTGCTTGTTCTGTACTTTCTTGTCCTTTTGAAAATAATCTATTAATAAATTGTTTGTGTAATTTAAATGAAGGTGGTTCCTGTGAAATCTCTGATGTTCATTTACAGCTCATTTTTGAATATCCACATTGCTGAAAAAAATTTCTTGAGATTTGTGCAGAGTGATACATGTTGTTGCATATTAAGTATTGATCACTTATAACTTAATGTCATAGTTTATAGTGCCACTAAAGTGATAAAGTTTCAGCTTGTTAATATCAAATTATTATTATATCGGTATTTTATATGTTCTTATAAATTTCTGCTACTCTTTTATGTGTATGATTAAAGCTCAAGTTTAATTACAGAATTGCAGATTCGCTTATAGTGCTGTTTAATTTATAATTTTGTAAATTCTTCTGGAAAAGTTACTATGGAAAACTGTACAATATACACTGTGGAACCCAAGATAAAGGTGTAGTTTTTGTCGCTATTAATTGTTGAGCAAATAAGTTATTTTATCTCAGTCACAGCTTTGCATCTGAAAAAATATTCTAAATTTAAACTTCAGGGTTATTTTGAGCATAGCAATACTTTAAATTACCTGCCACTCTCAATGTGCTTAGTAAATCAGCCACCATAGGTGCAATGTGGTGGAAAGAGAGTAGGACTAGGAATAATATGATTAAGATTTACTAGCAAAAGAAGTCAGTAACTGTTTCAATTATGTATAGGACACTTAGTTTTTGAAAGTCTGCTTGCTTATTTGTAAAATAGAAAACACATACCCTACTCTATGGTCTTATAATACCAAATGACATAATATGTGGAAAAAAGCAGCAACATGAAGCTGAGGCCATCAGGCTTTTTCTCCAGAGCTGTTATAAGACCTGCTCCTCTCCCTGGCATTGTTAGTGCATCCCTATACTGATGAGAAAGTCTTATTATTGAGTTCTGTTGTTTTATTTATTGAAAATAAGAAAATTTTCATTTCATGAAATGAGTAATGAAAAATTTACCTCTGTCTAGTTTTCCAAGCATCTGTAATGATTTTGAGTATGTTTTACTCATAAAAGCATTAGATGTGAACACAATTGTTAGACTGCAAAAAAGAATAAAGTCACACATATATATTTGGAATTATATCACTTTTTAAATGATATTTGACATCTGTATGTACAAATACAGGAGGAAATAAAACATAAATGAAAAGGGCTACATTGTATTAAAGTGTTTCCACTGAAACATAATTCCCTGATTTTTTAATATACCCATATGGCATATAATATGCTTGAATGGTAAAGAAACACTTTGTCTATCTCATTTCACACTACTGATTTGATAAACACACAATTGACTAACTATACACATATAAAAATGATATAGCACTGTAGATATTACATACAATGAAATTTACAGTGAAGCTGTGCTATTTAAAACTGCTTTTAAAGGCAGTCAACAATCTGGTTTCACCCCGATGATGGTTATAATGTTGGCTTAAAAATGCCGGCAGTTTCAGTTTTATGTTTAAAAATATTCACGAAGAAATAAAGAGGAAAAACAGGCATTTGAAGGCAGGAAATGTAATTGAAACAGAAACAATGAATCTCTCTCTGACTGTATCATATGTACCAAAATCCCTGCTATGCATATTTTAGACATTGAGGATTATTAATATTCAGAAATCCTAAATGGAAGTAGACATGCAGAGTCACATTAAAAACTAGATTTATGAAAGGAAGTTTCACCAGTGACTTGACACAGGTTCACATTCTGCCTTTGACCAAAATGAATGCTCATCAGTTTTCCTGTGCATTAAAATCAATTAAATCTATATCAATTGCAGCAAGATTGATTTCACATGGCATCAGGATTAATTATTAAGAAAGCATCCCTCCAGATAAATGCTTTGTGGTGTCCACTATCTCATATTTTGCTAGCTCAGGTTTTAGAAACAATATTTTATTGAAGATTAGGAGAGAGACAAAGGACTAAAACTTGAACCACAGCAAAAGTTTGAAATAAATATCACATTTGTGATAGCTGATACCGTACATGAAGCGTCAAGTAAAATCAGTTCACACTGCAGTCGAGTTCAAACCCATTATTTTAACTATCTGGTTTTTACTTCTTCTATGAAACCTTGTAAATTTGATTTCTTTTCATAAAATTTCAATCTTCATTTTTTAAAACTCCAGGTTAAATATATGTCTGATTTCCAGCACATGTTAATAATGTATTTTGGGCTTCTATGGAATCATTTTTAAATCAAATTAAATAAAAGAAAGACACTGCCCACTGTCAATTGTAAAAATAAACCAAAGACATTCATGAATTACTTCTCTGTTAAAAAGAGAGTTAAGAAATCTAAGGATGCTGTAAGTATTTTCCCAAGATTTCTCTGTTATGATTCTTGGTGCTGGCCTGCGTGGGAGAGGGGTCCGGAGAGAGGGCATGAAAGATTAAAAAGGAACAAGATACATAAATAGAAAGCTGGGGCGGGGTGAGACCTGACCTCTCTGATGGAGAAGCAGGGATGACATCACAGCCCTGGCGTTTTTATTTATGCAAAGTAAAAAAAAAAAAAATGAAGCACATGACAGGATTCCAAGTGCAAGGTCTCTTTGTGGAAAACTCTGAAAGCAAAACATTCTCAAAGCTATAGGTAGTCTATTTAGGCTTTCTGAATATTAACATTATACATTCTCTGTGCTATAGTTAAGAAGAACACCAAGGCCAGAAAGCCATTGATAGGCAACTGAGCTAGCCGTCAACTTGCCTACAGTCTGCCTCTGGCATTCTGTGTCCTTGGGACTCCTCAGCTGTAGTCTCAAGGAGTTTGCCGACCTCAGGCTCAGCAGCTCCCCACAGAGAAGGTAACAAAAGCAAAAGAATGGGTTCAGCTTCAGAGTTTGTTAAATGTGTTACCTACTCTTGCAAAGCAACAGTAAAGTGATTAAAATAGTTAGTAGTCGGGCATCATGAACTAAAATTTCAGCACTATAAAGAGCGTCCTCAGTAAGCCGAGAGAAAGGAGCAAGAGCACACTGTATGTGGAGAATGCAGTGAGACTGTTCAGGGTTGAGGAGGAGCTTGGTGAGCGCTGGCATGTTACAGAGAAAACAGGGTAAGCGACGGGACCAGACATGCCTACCAATTAACTATCCTGCTGCAATCTGGGCCCTATCTGATTCATTTTTATGCACTTATTGTGCTCATAAGGGTTAAAACACCTTCTTTCGAAAAACTAAATTTGGAATTGGGTGTAATCTTCCTGGTACATATAGAGCTCAGTAATTATTAGCTGTTAATTTTATTAACAAAGAAAGTAATGTTTAAATTTTCCCTACAAAATGACTATCATTTCCTCACAGAGCATGAAGAATATTAATTGTAACTTGAAGGAAAAATAAAGCAAATAGCAATGGAAGACTACCAATGGAAGACTACCAATGGAAGACTACCAATGGAAGACTACCAATGCCACACAAAGCATCAAATATCCTCTTAGGAGCAAGCATCCAAAGGGAGGAGGGAGCAATAAGAGTGGGGAAGCAGAATGGGCCCTGAAAACAAAGCAGTGAAATAAATTGTGAAATGTTAAACGCTTGCACCACCTTCTCACACTAAGCCCTATCATCATGCAGTAGTAACGTGCTAATTTTTAGACAGTGTAGACTATACAGTGTAGACCATGGAAACCAGGAAAGAGTAGTAAAAGCTCAAAGGACAATGGTAGTGGTAAGAATATGTAAGTGAAAAGTAATCACTTGTAATTATAAGTAATACTGTCAGATGATCTACCTTCTATCATTTGATTTCTCAGAACCAGGAATTGAATCTAGAGCCTCGTGCTTGCCAGTCCGGCGCTGCGCCACTGAGCTGTATCTCTAGCCCCCTCTAGCTCTCATTTCCCCAAGCTTTATTAGTGCATATGTGCAGTACATAATAATTACATTCCGCAATGCACAGGAGCTGGTACGTGTAATAACACATCTTAATTCTTGCTTCTATCCCTTCTCCTCCCCTCTGCCCTGTCCCTCCATCCCCTGCTCTTCCTCCCACTGGCAAAAGATCTATTTCCGTATTTCCTGTTATCTGTCCTTTATTTTGGTATTTATTTATATTTCGGGTTTCTCTTGAGAGAGAAACCATGAAATATTCACGCTGTGTATCTGATTTACTTCACTGAACATGACGGTGTCCACGTGCTTCCATTTTCCTACACGTGACTCGTTTACCCTTCTTTATAGAGTAGAAAAATGCAGGTCAGCAACACGTGCTTTCACATTACTCTTTTTAAAAACTGTAGTATACCACAAAATTCCTAATAACAAGAAAATACCATAACCGACTCTCAGGTAACTATCAAGCTTTGATACAAGAAAACACATTATTATCTTTACCTTATACACTTCCCAAACCAAAACCCGAGCTGGATGTGTGGCTTAGCGGTAAGGCTCTTGTTGCTTGTTCAGGGACTTGGGTTCAATCTCCAGCACTGGGCAAGTTAACAACAAACAAAAAATACCTTGAAATCGCACATAGGTTAGAAATTCCAGAGACTGCACCTGGCATGACAGCGTGAGCAGCTCCACTGCCTCCCTCTCCAGGGATATTGACCAACATTATGTTTTAGAAAATCACTTAAAATCTAGTAAAAGCAACAAACAATACCTATGTACAAACATTTAGTAAGCAAGCTGAGAATCTTGTATTTATTTGACTCTGTATAACTCCTTCCTTCCTTTCCAGCTCAGAAAAACAGATCCAGCCCTGGACTACAGCAGCCAAAGCTACAGCTCTCACTCACAGCGCAGTTCCCATTCAGGAGCTTTTCTTCCTCAGAGGAAGAAGACCACAGCAGTTTTCATGCCGCTCAGCGGCTACTGCTCGCTGAAGCTAAATCCCAGGCGACCAATCAAAAGCAAGCTTGAGTAGCTGTACCTGTCAAAATAAATTTTCCTAACAAAAGTTACTAGAAGTGCCGAATATTTCATGACAATCATAAATACATACTTAATAGAGCACAAAAAGATGCATACAATCTTGGAAATGATACTGTGTGAAATAGGCATTAAAAATAAGCACAGTGACGAAGGGAAGAGATCAGAGAACCACATGTTCAGAATCAAGATTTTTTTTTTTTTAACACTGTTGTAAAAGCAATTCAGTTGGGAAAAGTTAGCATTTTCAAAACTTTTAAAGAACTACTAAAATGCATATGATAACATTTTAAATTAACTTTGATTTGTATCTAGCATCACACATGATCATGAAATTAATAGGCCTCTAAAGTTAAAAAAACTATAAAATCTCTAGATCTTAGGTCAGTATTTCTGGGATATAATACTAAAGGACAATCCATTTTTAAAAACATAAATTAGTACTCTAATATTAAAAACTTTTGTTCTTCAAAAATCACTGAGGGACTAAAATGATGAGCCATGTACTTAGAAGAGAATATGTATGTATGTTACATACCTTGCAGGGCTTCAGTCAAGGCAATCTAATTTCCTACTAAATTTAAACATAAAAATTTCCAGCTTTCTAGCTGTGCTGGCACATGCTCATCCGGCAGGACAGCAAGTTGGTCCCTCGCCTGGACAATTTAGTGACTTGGGGAGACGTTGTCTCAAAATAAATCAAAAAGGGCCAGAGATGTAGCTTAATGTGAAGGCCCTGGGTTAGAGCCCAGTACTGTCACAGAAAAAAATAAAAACTTAAAAATGAGCCAGCAAAGAAAAAGAAAAACAAGGTGGGGTGTAGCTCAGTGTCTTGGTCACTTTTCTGTGCTGAAACCAAATACCCACTGCTCAGTTTAAAGGAGGAGAGGTTTCTTTCAGTTGAGCTTTAGGGCCCATCGAGGGCTGGCTCCAAGGCAGGACCAGAAGGCAGAGGGACATCACTGAGGAAAAGCTGCTCATATGACGCTATCCAAGCCTGCAGCATGCAAGGCTGATACGCCCTCTGGTCACACCCACAGTGACTTGCTTCTTGGACACAGGCCCCATCTTCTAACAGTAAGTAGCCTTCATGATCCATTTACCTTCCAAAACCCCACCTATGAGTGCATGAAGCTCCCAGGGAACTTCCAGGTACAAGCCCTAAGCCTCAGTAATAGAGCACTTGTGTAGCCTGAAAGCGATCCCAGGGTAGGATTCCCAATACCAAGTTCAGACACACACCACACACGTGTATGTGAAATTACTTAAACAAAGATTTTGAAAATTTACATATATATTCCAATGAAATTTATAGCATGAATACATGAGAAGGTGTTTTTCATTAGTAACTAAGAATAAAATATATTAATTAGAAAAAGTAGAACCAAAATGAGATACCACTACAAATCCCAGAAATTAAAGACAGAACATGGAAAATTTGGCATGAATATAGAGGAAACAGGATTTTCCTATATTGTTGTTAGGAATATGAAATGATTTATTAGCTTTAGAAACTTCTTTGACAGTGTCTAAAAAGTTAAATATATACCTGCTGTCTGCTTCGTCCATTCTATTTGTGCATAAATAGTCATATAGTTTTGTCACAGCCAAACCTGAAGAAAATAGAAATTTCCAGTGTTGGGTACATAGATAAATAAATTATATTATATTCATAAAAATGTGGCTCAGCAGCAAGAAGAAATGATTTATGGATATGCTCCAAAACATAGATGAACCTTAAAATAGTTTTATTGAGCCAAAGATGTTAGACAAACAGGGAATATATATATGTAAAATTCTTGACAATATGAAATAATCTATAACAGTGAAAAGCAGATCAGTGATCACTTGTGGGAAGTGATAGGGAGGAATGGATTACAAAGAAGTATCAAAAATGTTTTGGTATAATGTCACTATTTGCTTCAATTGTGGTGATTATTTCACAGGTGTGCACATAGGTCAAATCATACCTAACCTTCTGTATCTTTCAGTCATGTAAAACATTTTTTGAAACAGAAAGTCTCCTTAAAAAATAAAGAGCCAAAGGTGCCTTAAAAAGACCTTCCACACAAGACTATTGCTTCTTAAAATAACATTAGTGGAAACTGGTAATTGAAAAATAAATTTATTCCATGCTCTATCTTGTAGATCAAATTGTTGCTATAGCTGTGACCTTTGGAATCGTCAATTACTTAATAGTAACTGAATTTTACCACCACGTTTCTTTACAGAGCTTGCCCAGCAACTCATATCAATCTCAGAGTGAAAGGTCACAATGTTCTGCCATGTAATATGGGTTTTCATTATTTCCTATAAACTATGACATTTCCAAAATGTCAGCATTGGAGAAAACTTGAGTATTCTTCATTCTTTCTTCTAGATATACGCTATGAAATTTACAACATGGAACTTACATAAAATAATTGTACTGGTGGTGTGTAATATTTTGATAGATCATAGTATAATTTTTAAAAATTCAATCTAATAGAATTTACAGAAGCTTGAAATATGTTTCCAAGTTACTTAGCAGTATAGATACATGAATATTATTTAGCTTTATTTTTCACATTAAAATATCTCAATTTTTTCCAAAGTATAAAAATCAGCAAAATTCTTGTATAATCGTAAAATGAAAAAAGCATAGAAAATGATAAAATACTCACTATAGTTTGGAACAGTTAAGCATAACTAATGTTCATGCCTCAGTAAAAATGCTGCTAAATTATCTCACTAAAATTGTTATTTAAATCAACTTTAGATATACTCTAAGGAAATAGAACAGATATACACCATATCCTCTTTTTTTTTTTTTTTTTTTTTTTTTTTTTTTTTTTTTT